>JAKTRF010000004.1:600000-893441 GCA_030579535.1 Saturnispora saitoi | reverse complement strand
AAAAAAAGAAAAAAGAAATGTAATAAATTATATAAATAAGTATAAAAATATTTATAAATGTAGATGAAATAAGCTACGTTCATTTTGTAAAAAAATTAAAGAATGAAAAAAAAGTAATAAATTCTGATGACTCTACTTCCAATAGAAGTTCTCTCGGTAACGTTTTTGAGTTACCAACACTTCAACTCAACACATCAATATGGTCCGAGTCTATCAAAACAGATCCATCGTTAGACTCCTTATCCACTCTCATCTGGAATACTAATAATAACATCTCCTCTTCTAATAAAAGCTCATTGGATTTATCAGCTCCCTTATCAAAAACCAATTCATCAGTTTCATCGACTCCTCTGTCATTCTTGCACTCTTCTTCTAACCCATTAACAAAGTTATCTAATATACATAATCAGGAGTTTAACCCGGTGATCAACGATCATGATTATGTTATTGATGATGATATTGATGACGATGACTCACTTTTTATGCCTTTGCCAATAAATAACCATCTTATTTATAACAATCCAACTTCAGCGTTAAATGAGGAGTTATTAATCAACGGAGGTTCGTTCCGAAATCAATTATCCATTGCTTCTGCAAGACTTTCTTCAAACTGGTCTGGACCAATCGTTGATCATTTAAATCAAAGAAGAAGTCCATCTAGAAATTCCAATGAACAATTATCTTCCACAAATTTGAAGCTTAACAAATCTCTTTTCAAAACTGAAATGTGTGCAAAATTTCAGTCGACTGGCACTTGCCCATATAATAGTAAATGCCAATTTGCACATGGAGTTAATGAACTAAACATTTCAAAGAAGCCAAGAAATTGGAAAACTAAATTATGTCGTTCTTGGGAAAGATATGGTTCTTGTTCTTATGGTAAGAGATGTTGTTATAAACACGGTGATAATGATGATGGCTCAACTATCCATTTTCAACATCCTCCTCCACAAGTTCTAGGTTAGATCCTTTGTTTATTATTTGATCATTTGATTTGTTATTTCTTTTCTATTTTATCCATTCAACTACTTACTCAATTGTTTTTGTTATTATTATTATTATTATTATTATTATTATTATTATTATTATTATTATTATTATAATTGGCTTTCCTTATTATTACTACTATTTATTTGGGTTTTTCATTTCATTTAATTCATTTCTTTCCACTTTTTCCTTTTTAATATTATTTTATTTTATTTTATTTTACTTTACTTTTAAACATTTGGGTTATTCAATTTATAGAACTCTGCTATTATCATCTTTTATTTATACATGTCTTTATATTTTTTTTAAAGTTATTTCTAATATGATTTCGTTATATATATATATTTTTTTCCCAAACGCTCACGCTCCTCCCAGTATAAAGATATATTCTTATATTCTTTCTAAAATTATGAGTGAACTTCAGAGAAGACTATCACATTTTAAACAAATTGAAACTAGCTGGAACTTAGATGAAGCTCCTGTTAATTTCAACACTGATTCCATAATTAATGATTTCAAAATAAACGACATATACAGAATGGATCAATATCTTTTCCAAACATATTATTCTCCGCCATTACCATCGTCAGATGAACACACCACCCCAATTGTATTTATAACCCATCATGGAGCTGGCTCATGTGGTATGACATTTGGTGTTTTAAATCAATGTATTATTAATAAATCAAAGGAATTAAACTATAACTCAATTCCGGGATTATTCACATTTGATTTTAGGGGTCATGGAAAAACAAATCTATTAAATAAATCAATGAATTATGAGTTAGATATAAATCAATTGACATTAGATTTCATTTTTATATTGAATCATTTTTTAAATTTGAATATTAATGTTGATGTATATTTGATTGGTCATTCACTCGGTGCTTCTATAATAACAAATGCATTGAAAAATAACTTAAATTTAATCAATAATTCCAATAAAATAAAAGGTTTAATTAACATTGATATTGTAGAAGAAACTGCTATTAAATCCTTAAACTTAATGGATAATTATTTATTAACAATACCAAATTATTTTAATTCAATAAATGATGCTGTTAATTGGCATTTAAATAAAAATTTATTAAATAATAAGTTATCAGCCTACTTTACAATACCTTATTTGTTGAAAAAAAAGGAAGATGGGAAGTATTATTGGATAACAGATTTGAATAAATCAAAGCCTTTTTGGAATAAATGGTTTGTTAATTTAAGTTCAAATTTTATATCCATTGAGTCAAAAATACCTAAATTGTTAATTTTAGCAAACAATGATTATCTTGATAAAAATCTTATAATTGGTCAAATGCAAGGTAAATATCAACTAATAGTTTTTAATAATCTGAACTTGAACTCGAATTTAAATTCTTTTACCACTACAATGACTAAAGTTATAGATTCGAATAAATCAGGTCATTTCATTCATCAAGATATTCCTGAAAAGTTAGCAGCTACTTTATTAGAGTTTGTTCAAAGGAATTCAAAAGATTTCCAGTCTTCCTTAAATAAAGATTTATTAATTCAAAAAGATTTATTAAACAAACTAAATAAAAAATGGTCAACTTAAAATTAGTCAACTGTCATTGTATTAATCTCTTCATTATTCTTTAACTTCTTTAAAACCAAATCAATCTTGTGTCTTCCCCATGCAAATCTTGGATCAATTAAAAATGGTCTCAAATCAAATCTATTATCATCTGGTGAATATTGTTCTGCGTGATATGATGGTGTTGAAACTGTTTGTTTATGTCTATTAACTGCATAATACCAAAAGAAATTCTTAACTTTATCTCCAATATCCTCTGGTTTCTTCTCATCCTTCCAAATATGTAATAACTTTATAAACATTGAATATGGTCCACATTTCTCAACCTTTCTTAATCTGCCCATAATACTTAATTCATTATATGTAAATCCCATATCTAACTCATCAGATTGAATATGATCCTCTGTAATTGGTTCTAATTCAGCGGTTGGAGTGGCCGTGATAAATTCATTCAATATTGGCATGTTGAATTCCACTTCTGACCATTTAATAAATCTGATTAAATCATTTTTAGAAATGCCACCAATTGGATTGATATCTGCACTTGAACAATCATACTTAGTTAAATAACCTCTAAGTTGCTCATCAACATTGGCTGACCCTAAAACTAATAAACCGCCAACATTCTTCTTACCTCTAACCCATGGTAATAATTGTGCAAATAGATACGCAATAACCATTCTAATTCTAGCTTGAATATTTTGTAGTGCTAAATTCTCAATTTGGGATCCACCAAAGATCTTATAAATTGGTTTCTTACCTGTTGTTATCTCAAATAATGAAACCAATGATTTGACAACAAGATCTATATTCATACTTATATGATATGAACCAATATTATTAGCCAATTTAAGTGCTCTTTGTCTTGTTTCTATTGATGAATTGCTAGTACCCATGTAACATGTATGAAAGATCTTCGATGCTAATTCTTCTGCACTCTGTGGAAAATTCGCTTCGTTATTATCCCTGATTACCTTCTTAACATCATCTTTGACTTGCTCATTACCATTCTTACATGCCTTCATAACCAATCTACACATAGAATGAACAATAGTTGCAGTTGCACAACTATCAATTCCTCCACTCAATGGTAAAAAGAACCCTGCTCCATTGCTTCTTCTAACATAATCCCATAACCAGCAGGCTGGACCTAAGGCAATTTCCTCTTCTGGTAAATGATATCTGCAGTCAATTACTGTACTTGGTTCTAAACTTAAATCAAAATTAAGGGAATCTGGTGATAAATCAACATCAACATGAACACGTTCATAAACAGGACTGATCCTAGATTGCAACCCATGTGATATTAAAGATTTATATGCTCTAACATCTTCTAAATCAATAGTTGCTGTCAAAACTTCAACATCATCAAGTGAAAATTGTGAACCTTGCGCTAAAATTTGTCCATTACAGACAATCATTGCACATCCATCATAATACAATCTATCACCGTCACATCCCTTCTGATTTGAATAAAGATAAATACCACCACATTTTCTAGTTGCTTCAGTAATCATCGAAACTCTTGTATTCAATTTTCTCAATTCATGATGTGAACCTGATGAATTAGTTATAATTTCAACTCCATCAAGAGATAATTGAACATGTGGTGCTTGTGGTGTAAACAGTTCTTCACATGTTTCACATCCGATTGTTGTGTCAAGAGTACTAATAACTGCATCACCAAATTTTACATACTTTTGTCCTGTTATTTTTTGAATCATAACAGGTAAGTTAAAACGTTCAACATATTGTGTCTTTAACCATGGTGTAAAATATCTCATTTCTCTATAATTACCATCGTTTGCTAAAAATATTTTTGGTCTAATCAATAAAATTGTACCATTAAATGATAAAATTCTACAATTGAACCTTCTATTCTTATGAATAATAGGCATACCAATATCTAATAATATACCATAAGTCGATATATCCTTTAAAATTAATGAATACATTTCCCATGATTGTAAATAAGTATCATTTTCAAGAAAATGATCAAGACATCCATAACCACAAATTTCCAATTCTGGTCCAACTCTAAGTCTTGCTCCCTTACTCTTTGCAATTGAAATAGATTGCAAAATTCTATCCTTGTTACCTTCAAAATCTAATGCCCATTGATTCAATGAACATGTTGCCAAGGTGATATAGTGAGGCATGATTAATTAATATCTATAAACAAAATATAATTTACGTCAGTATAAAATGTGATTCATATTTTTAGTGTTCATTTACAGAGATTTTACTAAAACAACCAATCAAAAATTAGAAAATATGCTCAGGTATCTATTTTCAATAAATTCGTTCATAAATCAACATATAAATTGCTTTACCATCATTTAGCACATCTTCGTTACTAACTTCACGTACCTTACCATCATTTACTCTCCAAAATGGATATTTAGATACAGACGCTAATTTTTTATCTCTTTTCCTTTTCTTTTCAATATAGTCGACGTTAACTCCCCCAGTTCCAGCATTAGAGTTGCCGCTATTGTCAACATGTTGTTCATTACTAAGCTTGGATCCAATTATTGATGACATTCTTCTTCTAAATGACCCCATGCTTTTGTTACTAGGGCTTGATAATATAGAGGATCCGGATTTTGTCGATGAACTCCTTCTGACTTTGTTCATTGAAATACTATCTTCTATTGACAAGGATTTTGGTTCATTTGCTTTGGTAATATTGTCATTAAGTGTATTAAAAGGTTCAATATCTGTATCATCCGCAGTGATCAACTCTTCTTCTTCAGAAGAAGATGCTGTCATCTGTGATCCTTCTGCATCAACATTTGTTTCTTCCTGTATTCTCTTTGTTATAATTTTTGGTAACATATGATAATAACTGTCATCAACTTGATTTTTATAAAAAACTGGTTTTACTTTATAACATTCATAATGACCTGAATGATGTGAACCTTGATGTCTGATTGCTGACTTTAGTCTATATTTAATCTCAGCTTGTTTAGGCTCTTCATCATCTTTCAATAAAAGTTCAAGCGGAAATTCAACAATACATGGATTTCTTAATGCCTGAGTATGTGAAAAAATTGATCTTGATAAATGAATTGGTAATATATCAGGAACTTTTGTGAATGTCATCTCTCTATGAACGACAGATTTACCAATATCATTTAACTTCAAATTCTTTGTCTTGATAGATTTGAATATAGCCGATTCAACTATTTCATCTTCATTAATTTTTAGTTCATTTCTTTGCAGTTTTGGGAACACTTCTGTTTTAAGGTAAATTATTTCATCGTCGTTTAACTTTATACTACTATTTGGATCATTAATACTATGCATTAAATATGTTAATGTACAAATTAAACATGAGTAACCTTCAATTATTTCACTTTCAGTATTTTTTAACATTTGATCCAATGTTGTATTTGATAATTGTGGTACATTAAGAGAGATGATATTTGCTGGTGTTTTTGTTGATGTTGATGTATTCTTACATCTCATACAACGTAACTTTGATTCCACTTCGGATTTGAAAGGAAATTTTGGTAATAAAACAATTGTTTCTTCATTATCATCTTTAAATAATTTTTTAAATTCATTATATTCATCTTCTAATGTCTCTATAAGCAGTTGCATTAATTCATGTGCATCATGTTGGTTTCGTGATATCTTGGCATTATGTGTTTTTTCAAGAACATGTAAAATATCCCAAACAGATAAACTAATTGGTTTATATATTGTCATTTGAAGTCTACTAATTAGTTCTCTTAATGCCAGGTGCACGGGCATTGATGGTATTTTACAGTTTGGTGGTAATTCAACATTTGTTATATCATTGAAATATTTATTTAATAATGTTAACATAGATAATGATTGTATTGTGGAATTTGCAAAACAATCAATGGAGGGATTGATAAAACCAGTAGTGTATTTATCGGGTCTCTTTGATTTACTTGATTTCAGCATTGGTGTTGGAAATAAAATATATATGGATAGTAGTAAAGTTAGTAAACCAGCTAAGTACTTAGGTTGTTTGTATATTGTGTAGTATATTTGTTTATAAATGGAAGGTTGAAAACTTTTATGGAATACCAGTGGTTGCTGATTCAATCTGTTATTTACGATCAATACGATCTTGTTTAAAATTGTCAAGACCATATTTTCCCTTCTCCGTCTTCTTATTTATATATCTATATAAATGTCCTGTACGTTTCCTGCTATTTCACTTAACTAGAAAGGAATTCCCCACACTGTAAACAGTAATGGAAGTCCGTGTGTCAAATGTTTTTTTTTTTCTTAAAGAGAACTGAGTTTTTATTTATTTTCTTTCATACACATTAAGTTAATATATAATTTTGAAGCTGATGAAGATGGTATTTAATCAACTTCTTCCATAACAGATTCGGCTTCTTCTTCAGCGGCAACCTTTTCTTCACCTTCTTCTTCAACCTTGGTTTCAGCATCGTCTTCAATGTTCAAACCTAAAGCGATCAAAGAATTAACTCTCTTAGAGAAAGCAGTTGGTTCATCAAGTGAGAAACCAGAGGTCAAAAGAGCAGTGTCAAATAACAAAGTAGTTAAATTCTTGACAACTCTGTCTTCTGGACCATTTTCGGCAATCTTTTCTTTCAATGCCTTGATAATTGGAGAGGTTGGGGAAATTTCAAAGATCTTCTTAGAAGACATGTATGCAGACATAGAGGTATCTCTTAAAGCTTGTGCCTTCATGATTCTTTCCATGTTGGCAGACCAACCAAATTGGGCAGTTCTAATAGCAGCTGGAGAGTCGACTAATTTGTGAGAAACAATAACCTTTTCAACTTGTTCACCTAAGATATCCTTAAGTGCCTTAGTAAGTGGTTCAAATTCCTTGATTTCTTCTTCTCTCTTAGTTTTTTCTTCTTCGGTTTCTTCCAATTCGAAATCCTTGGTAATATCAACAAGCTTCTTGTCTTCGAATTCCTTTAATTGGCCCATAGCATATTCATCAATTGGGTCAACAAGGAACAAAACTTCAAAGCCCTTGGCTTTCAAAGCATCTAAGAATGGTGACTTTTCAACGGCCTTAAGAGATTCACCTGTAATGAAATAAATGTTCTTTTGTTGTTCTGGCATTCTAGTGACGTAGTCAGCCAATGAAGTCATTTCTTCACCAGACTTAGTGGAGTTATATCTCAATAACTTAGCTAAAGAAGTTCTGTTTTGAGCGTCTTCGTGAATACCCAACTTAAGGTTCTTAGAGAAAGCTTGGTAAAAGGTATCAAATTGTTCCTTATCTTCAGCAATTTCATTGAAAGTTTCAATACACTTCTTAACAATGTTCTTTCTAATAACCTTTAAGATCTTGTTTTGTTGCAACATTTCTCTGGATAAGTTTAATGGTAAATCTTCAGAATCAACAACACCTCTAACGAATGATAACCATTCTGGAATCAATTCTTCAGCTTCATCTGTAATAAAAACTCTTCTAACGTACAACTTGATGTTATTCTTCTTCTTCTTAGATTCGAATAAATCAAATGGAGCTCTCTTTGGAACAAAAAGAATAGCCTTAAATTCTAATTGACCTTCAACTGAAAAGTGCTTAACAGCTAATGGATCTTCCCAATCGTTAGAGATTGACTTGTAGAATGCATTATATTCATCTTGAGTGATTTCACTTGGGTTTCTGGTCCATAAAGGTTTAGTCTTGTTCAATTCTTCAGTTTCAGTAACAAGCTCTTTAACGGTCTTCTTTTCAGCTTCAGCTTCATCTTCGTCCTTAACTTCTTCAACCTTGGCTTCCTTGGTTTCATCAGCTTCTTCAACCTTAGGTTCTTCTTCAACTTCCTTTTCAACTTCCTTAGTAACAACTAATTGAATTGGGTAAGCAACGAATTCAGAATGTCTCTTGACAACATCCTTGATTCTCTTTTCTTCAAGATATTCCAATTGGTCTTCCTTTAAGAAAATTCTAATAACAGAACCTCTACCAATTTTTTCATTGGATTCATCAAGGGTAACAGTAAACTTACCACCAGCATTAGATTCCCAAACATATTGTTCATCGTCATTAGACTTGGAAATAACTTGAACCTTATCAGCAACCAAAAAAACAGAGTAGAAACCAACACCGAATTGACCAATCATAGAAACATCAGCACCGGCAGTCAAGGCTTCCATAAATGCCTTAGTACCAGACTTGGCAATGGTACCTAAATTCTTAACCAATTCAGCCTTGGTCATACCAATACCAGAATCTCTAATTTCAAGAATCTTTTCTTCTGGCTTTGGTGTAATTCTAATAAAAAGTTCTGGATCAGATTCTAAAACTGTAGGATCAGAGAGAGCTTGATATCTGATTTTGTCAAGAGAATCAGAAGCATTAGAAATAAGTTCTCTAAGGAAAATTTCCTTGTTAGAGTAAACTGTGTTAATGAAAAGTGACATTAACTGAGAAATCTCAGCTTGGAATTCATAAGATTCGGTCTTAGACATCTTGTAAATTTAGTGAATACTTTTTTAATTGATTTTAAAAGGATTCTTCATCGTAATCGACGACGAGCACACACCGCCTTTTTATATTTTAAATTCCACCATTTATTTTTTCGTATTTTTTCTTCTAGAAGTTTCTAGCGATAAAATCAAAATTCACGCTTATGTAATCGCTGAGCTTAATTTTTTCAATTTTTTCACGAAAAGAACTTTTGAATGTAAACAATCACCAGTAATAATTGAATCCTTTTCAATATAATTCGATATTAACGCCAAATACTTCACTCTAAGTGCTAACTTTGAAGTTAAATGTCACAGGGTACTCAGAGGTCAACCCTTGCAGAAGCTTACTTAAATAAAATAGCTGCTTTGGATGAAGAATTGCCATCTTTTGGTTTAATTAATGCTCAACATCAACAACAACAAAATAGCATCTCTCCATTTCCATCTCCAAAGAGACAAACAATTGCAAAAAATGATAACAAGAAATTGAAGATTAAGAGTGAAATTCTTAATTTTCCAGAATTGAAGCTTAAAGAAGAAAAAAGTCCACGTAAAGATATTAATTCATCTCCAATCAAAACGTCTGAACGTCCAATTTCTTCTGTACAAGCTCTTATCAATGCCAAAGAAAATGAAACTAAGAACAACAATGCTATTAATTATACACCAAGACCGAATAATGTCAATTTATCAAATCATAAAAATATCTTTGTTTCGAAAGATAATGTTCGTTTGTCACCTCCTAGAACAAATAATAAATATATACCGAAGCTCGATCCCCCTCCAATTGAAAAAAATGACAAACTTACAAAGAGTGAAATGGGAAGAATGGGTAAAATTAATACCGCTATGTCTTCTTCTCCTAGCATGAAAACTGTATTGATAGCAAATTTACCCCCATCTTCATCTGCCTCATCTACGCCCAATAAAACTTTGAAATCTTGGATTGATTCCAATAGAGATAATTTGAAACTAGCTTCATTTGTTTGTAGGATGCTAGAAATAAAGAGATGGATAGAATTGGTTTTGAATGAACCAATAGGTCTCGAAGATTGGGATATTGATAAGTTTCCTGACTATCTTGCAAATGGTGTATTAATCTCAAGAATCGCTAAAAAATTTAGTAATCAAGCAATTAAAAAAATTTGGACTAGTGATGGTTATGATAAATTTGATAATCTACCAATTGTTTATCAACTGAAAAAAAGAGATTTTAAATATATTCAAAATATTGGTCAGTTTTTATCATTTACTAATCAGATGAAACTGCCCACTCTTTTTATTTTTGAGACAAACGATTTATATGAAATGATTGATATTCCAAAGGTAATTGCCTGCTTACATGCATTGACTTGTATGTTAGCTATCAATGGCTTAGCACCTCCTATTACCAAAATTGACAAAAATGAACTGTGCTCATTATCCGAAAAGTATTTTAGCATTGATAAACTGAAATCAATTAATTTCAAAATTGGTAAAAACCTCTCAGGCAAATATCTTGATGGATTTGAAGAAGCCGTTAGAGTGAACGGTGGCGACATTAACTCATTAGAATTAGTTGCCATTCAGACTCCAAAAGCAACATGTACAATGCCAATAAAGGACTCTATCGAGATAAAACATGACGCAGATGTTATAGAAAAGAGTGAAGAGAAACAAACTTTAAGTAGAATAGAATCAAATGTTTCAACTTTATCAAGTACGTCTAGTGTTATAACAGAGGAGCCAATCACTTCACCTTCACCACAACAGCTGGCAGATGCCAGAAGAGCCAGAGCATTCTTCAACGCACCAATCCCAAGATCTGCAACATTACCAAGATTAGATTCAATTACTGCAATACATGATAAATATAAATATCTTTTAAGCGAAGATGAACAAGCATTACTTAAAGGTACATCAATTTCTAGTGTTAATGCAAAAGTTTCCATGCAAAAAGTTGATGAAGAATCATTAGTTAAATTTCAGGCCTTAGCTCGAGGTCATTTACTAAGATTCGATTTATTTGTTAATAAATTCATGTTAAAGAACAACACTTGTAACATAATTAAATTTCAGTCAATATGTCGAGGTGCGTTAAAAAGAAGTAAATTGAATAACAGGCTACCATCAAGTGAATCGTTTTATTCTTCTTCTCAAATGATGAAAACTCTCTACAGGAATAAGACTAAGTACGCAAAAACACTAGATACAAAAATTAATATGAAAGATAATGAAAACAATATTATTGTAGTACAAGCATTTGCCAGAGGTAAACTACTTAGAAATAAACATTGGGAAATTAGGAAACACCTGCTAAAAAACATTAAAGTTATTATTGATTTGCAAAGAAGAGCCAAAAATAATTTGAGTAAAACCGAAATAGCGGATAGTCCATTTAAATCAGTATTGAAACCAATTTTACCTAACTTAGAGGTTATAGAATCATCAGATGAAGAAAAAGATGGTGGACTATTTGAATCTTATCAAAAACTGTCATCATCATCTAATTCTGGTTTTGTTGAAATACCATTAACACCACCAAAATCTACTTCTCATGTTATACCAAGAATAGAACTTAAAAAGCAAAATGCAAAATTGGTTCCTAATTTACCGTTGAGTGAGTCTGAAATCAACAATTTAAATATTGACTTACAATCATCACCTTCAAAACCAAGGAAAATATCCAAGATTCATCTTTCACCAACTAAAAAAAGATTGAGTTCGTATATTCCACCATCAGAATCAAGAGTAACAAGTACTGAAACAACATTGGTATTCAAACCTAAAAATTCACTTCCTTCTGTGACAAAAGAACAAAAATTACAATTGAAGGTATTTAGCAAAAATATTGAATACTTGCAATCCATAATTAGAGGTAATATTGTTAGAAATAACATTGAACACATTAAAAGAAGTTTGAATTCATGTACTAAAGAAGTTACACAGCTGATCTCTACTTATAGAGGTATTGAAACAAGATTTGCAATTGATGTTAAGATTCTTGATCTTAAGGATAAAGAGGAAGAGATTATATATCTTCAATCAAAAATCCGTTCTTACTTCATTCAAAATAAGATTAAGAAAAGGAAAGAATGGTTTTTAAGGCCTGATAATTTAAAAAAGATTATTAAATTGCAAGCATGTATTAGAAGGTTTAGAGATCAAAAAAACTATAAAGGATTAACAGAGGAGAAGAATGCACCATTTTATTCCATCCAAAAATTTTCTAGATTATTAGGTGGACTGGAAGTAGAACGGGTAATTGAAGAAAGTTTAGAAGTTATTAAGATGAAAGAAGAATGTAAAATGGAACGTAACAAACTAACCCAGTCACTAAATAATTTAAAAGATATTCAGCTAAAAATTGACATTTTGAAATCTAATGGTGTTCAACTTAAAGGTGTTGAAAATTTTAAGGCCGAAAGAAATGAAAAACCACAGAATTTAGAAATTAGTAGGATTGGTAAGGGGATATTAGAGTTTGCTCAAGAAGAAGAAAATAAACTAATCGAAAGAAGTATGGCAACCAACGTATCAATTCAAAAGAAGGATAAAGATTTAATTAATATTTATGGAAAATTTTTTTGGACATTACAATCCAAACTTACTTATTGGTCAAAAGTGATTTATGAGTTAATGAGAGGTGACATTGAGGTTCAATTTAGTCACGGTCACTTAGAAGATTGGGTTTTAAAGTGTTTTAACTATAATGAATTAAATGGAGAAAGTAAAGTTAATAGAGAAGAAGGTCAATTACTTAAAATGATTTGGGAAGTTTTAAAAATGTATTTAAATGTATTGGGCCCAGATGATTTTAAATTAGCTGTTAAGGAAAGAAGAGATATTAGCTATGATAATATTAAAATTTGGGAATTAATTTTAATGGCATTTACTAATTTACCGCAACAAAGAAGGGAAATTAAGAACAACTTTGGAGAATTAATTTTCTTGGTAACAGGAGATGACGATGCATGGTTTGAATGCGATCCTGATGTTATTAGAGATCAATTAGAAATCAATGATTTCTCAATAGATTCAATTGATATTCCAAGAGTTAAAAAGCAATATATTGAAAACCTATCATTATTAAAGACTAATACAATTGAGATTTTCAATAAACTAGATACAATCATTGATAAAATACCCATTTATTTAAGAAGTTTTATGAAGGAGGTGTTTACATTCATTAAATCAAGATACCCATATGTCTCTGATACATATTGGTATGGATTTACAGGGTCAATTCTAATGAAAAGTTATTTAATTCCAATGTTTCTAACTCCTGGTAATTATTCTATTGATATTTATGCGTTAAGTGAACAATATGAAGATATTGATAGAATTCAAAGAAATATGGATTTAATGGCCTCAATGTTGCTTCAATGTGTTTTGATGAAACCATTTAGTGCCAGTCAAAACCCATATCTAATACCCCTAAACTCATTTATTTCAAGTAGAGTAAAGCCAACAAAATCTTTTCTGGATAAGGTTATGAATGTTGGTAGTTTAGAACAAGTCTATCAAAAGGTGTCATTGTTTCAAACAGAATCAAATTTGAAAATTAAAGTTGATGATTTAATGGAATTAACTAATATTTGGACACAATTTTTGGAGCAATTTTTCAATGATGACAATGGTGATTTATTAGAACCGTTAAGTTTATTAGCTGAATACGACAATGCTAGTCGTAGACCTAAGGCGGATAATTATGGATTTGTTGAATTTACATTATTAGAAACAACTAAGGAAGAATCTAACGACGAAGCTCGAATCAAAGCAATCTGGTTAGAACTGAAAAGATATTTAACCTATATTTTGCAGGTCCAATATGGAAACAACTTGATTGATATATTACTTTGTGGTATTACACCAGCAGACGAAGCAGCGTTTATAAATATTATCAAAAATGAACGAAAGATTTTACAAGATAGAGGTATTAAAGCTGAAAATGAAATTTACAAATTGCAATACCCATTGGTAAAGGAAAGAGCTATTTCACTTATTAATGAATTAGAAGATGCGGGAATTGTCGACTATAAGGATGGGTATCAAACCATTTTGAATGAGATGGCAAAGGACATTAAAACAAAAAGAGATCAAAGAGATGAAATCGAAAGTGAAAAGAAGGACATTGTGGATATTTTAACTGAATTGAAAAGAAAGAATAAAACATATGAAAAAAGATGTTTAGATTATACTCGCAACATTAATACTCAACTTCAAGAAATCAATAGAGCTAAAAATTCTAGTTTGGATAGTAAGGGTGATAGTGGTATTGGTAAAAGAACAATCATTAAGAAGCTATTCAGATCATCGATCGGTAAAAGTGATAGACGCCACCTGAAGTTAACATACAAGCAATTAAAAGAGAAGGGTATTGTTAATGAGAAAACCAAGAATAAGATTTCCTTAGAAGTGAATCTAAATAAAGGAGTTTTTGAAGTTGGGTTAAGCGGAGATATGAGATCATATACGCTAAAATTAGATGATCTTGTACACTGGCAATATAACAAGGGACAGAAGGACCTGTTAGGGCTCACTGTGGATGCTCAAAGACTCAGTAAGTTCATCATCCAATTTTTTTACAAAACTTGATGGAACGTATGTAAATCATTAAGCTATCGATTTTTTTATATTATGTAATATTATGTTTTCATAATCATAAATTTACCTTTTTTTGTTCATGTCAGTCTGATTTGTAAGCTATTCTTACGAAATAATTGATAGATCATCCTAAGATTTAAGGAATAGAATGGCTGTGATTTTAAAATCCATCCCCAAGTTTATCTGTACATGTCTTATTACTTGGTCATGGTTTGCTGTTGTTGTTAAAGGTATTCCAAACGCATCATGGCCATTATGGGGTAAAATAGCATTATTTACAATAGTAACGACTGAATTTTTGATGACGCTGGGGTTATATTGGTTGATTATTAAAGAGGGACCACATTTTGCCACTGATCTCGATGATCTATTAGTTACAACTGAAACTCAGGTTCCACAAATTTTAGTCGAAAGAGCAGTAATGGTCAAAAGTTCTGGAGGATATAGACTGTGTACAAAATGCAATGTTTGGAAACCAGATAGATGTCATCATTGTAGTAGTTGTAACAAATGTGTTTTAAAAATGGATCATCATTGTCCTTGGTTTGGTGAGTGTATTGGTTATGGAAATTTACGATGGTTTATTCAATTTCTAATACATTCTGTTATCTATTTGATGATAGTTACCATACTGTGTTGTCTTATTGAATATCAACTAGATTTGGGAGGTTCATTGCATGTATTATTAGCTGGTATATTAGCTATTTGCTTCCTTTTATGCATTTTTGTCATGCTTTGCCTAACAGTTTGGCAACTTTTAAATGGAAAAACAACAATTGAAAGTTTTGAGAGTCAAAAGTATAGGCATTCAAAGTATAAAAATGTGTTTGACATGGGTATGAAAGATAATTGGAATATTGTTATGGGAAGAAGCTTATGTCAATGGCTTTTTCCAATAAAAGGACCTTATGATCCATCTAGAGGGGTTTGGTTTCCCTCTCAAGATGCCAATTTAATACAAAGATTGTCCACTGAAATTCTCAGGTAAGCAGGTGGTTTCTGTAGGTATTTTAATATCCTTATTTTTACGTCTTTTATAAAAAACAAATTACTAAATATTGCATGAATATATGCTGAGCGTATTTTACGTAAGCTGGAGGGGTTTTCTTAATGTAAAAAAAACACTCACAGAAAAAGATTGAAGGTATAATGAATAGTACTTTTTTATCAGGTCTTTACATAAAACGAACTAAGGCATTTTTGGAGTAGAAGAACTCTTATTTTGATTGCAGTAGGATATTAGTAAAAAATGATATACGAAGATAAACCGTTTGGAGAAATCAAGGTGAATCCACAAAACAAGAAAAGAATAGCATACTTTTATGATTCTGATGTTGGTAACTATTCCTATGGATCAAATCATCCAATGAAACCACATAGAATTAGAATGGCACATTCTCTTATTATGAATTATGGACTTTATCAATCGATGGAGATTTACAGAGCTAAGCCAGCAACACGTCAAGAAATGACCCAATTTCATACAGATGAATATGTTGATTTCTTAGCAAGAGTTACGCCAGATAATTTAGAAATGTTTAATAAGGAACAAGCAAAGTTTAATGTTGGTGATGATTGTCCAGTTTTTGATGGATTGTTTGAATATTGTTCGATTTCTGGTGGTGGTTCAATGGAAGGTGCAGCTAGATTAAATAGGGGTAAATGTGATATTGCTATTAACTATGCTGGTGGTCTTCATCATGCAAAAAAATCAGAGGCATCAGGGTTTTGTTATGTTAATGACATTGCACTTGGTATCATTGAATTACTAAGGTATCATCCAAGAGTTCTTTATATTGATATTGATGTTCATCATGGTGATGGTGTTGAAGAAGCATTTTATACTACCGATAGAGTGATGACGGTTTCATTCCATAAGTATGGTGAATTTTTTCCTGGAACTGGTGAATTAAGAGATGTTGGTGTTGGTAATGGTAAATATCATTCAGTTAATGTTCCATTAAGAGATGGTATTGATGATGCGACTTATAAAAATTTATTTGAACCATTAATGAAAAGAGTTGTTGATTGGTATCAACCAAGTGCTATTGTTTTCCAATGTGGTGGAGATTCACTTTCAGGAGATAGATTAGGTTGCTTTAATTTATCAATGCATGGTCATGCTAATTGTGTTAATTATATGAAATCATTTGGTATACCAATGATGATTGTTGGTGGAGGTGGTTATACAATGAGAAATGTTGCAAGAACATGGTCATTTGAAACAGGACTTTTGAATGAAAGAATTCTTGATGAAGAACTACCATTTAATGATTATTATGAATATTATGGCCCAGAATATAAATTGGAAGTTAAACCAAGTAATATGCATAATGCTAATACACCAGAATATTTAAATAGAATTTTAACACAAATATTTCAAAATTTGGAAAATACAAAGCATGCACCAAGTGTTCAAATGCAAAATGTTCCTTCTGATATAAAAGATTATGATGATGATGTTGAAGATGATAGTGAATTAGCAAGGGATACAAGAGGTGGTACGCAAAAGATGATTGATGAACATATAGTTCCTGATAATGAATTTTATGATCGTATGGAAGATCAATCTAAGGTTAAAGATAGAGATTTATAATTTACAAACGAGTGTATACCTTTTATTTTTCTCTTTTTGAAGAAAGATTCTTTTGTAATTATCTTTTTGTACTTTTATATTTATAAGTGTTAATATATTTTGATTTCAAGTTCATATATAAAATAATTTTTACTTTATTATCATCAATAATGTAAATAATTTTTATTCTTCTATTTTATTTCTATTTTAAGTACAAAAGAATATAAATTTATGATTTAAGGTAATAGACAAGTTGAACTATTATTGTTGATTACCCTTTTTTAATACTTCTAAAGCCCAAATTAAAACCTAACATTGAATTAATCCCATTAACCCAATCACCCTTTGAACTAACAACACACCAAATACCCCTATCATCTTCATCATTACAATCATTAGCCCAAGATTCACTAACAATATGAATTTCATCACCTGGAATTAATTTCATTTGTGGTATACCATCAACAGACATTTTTGCATTGCATTTATTATAATCTATATTCCCATGTGGTTTGCCAATAACTTTAATTAAAATATGTGAAGAAAATGGTAAAATTAAAGGTCTGAATGATAGCGATCTTGGACAAATAGGTGTTAATAAAATACATTTAACAATGGGATGAACAATAGACCCTCCTGCAGATAATGAATATGCTGTTGAGCCTGTTGGTGTGGCAAAAATCAACCCATCGGCAGTTGTTCTTGTTAAAAAGTGACCATTAATATAAATATCAAGGTTAAGTAATCCTGGTAAGGACCCTCTATGTAATACTATATCATTCATTGCATGTACTTTAATTTTTTTAGATTGCTTTGATGATAATGAAGTTGAATTAATAGGTAAATCCATTATTGAAGATAAACGCTGTAATCGTTCTCTTTCATCTTGCAATGCTTGTTGATCATCGATAGACTGTGCTAATTGATCTCGTTGTTCAGCTATTTCCTTACCCTCCTTTTGATCTTGTACAACGTGACATTCGATTCTTTCTCTCTTTATAACCATCGCCTCTGATTCATATACTTGTTTAAATACATTTTCATAATTACTAAAATCAAAGGGTAATAAAAACCCTAATGTACCTAATGAAAATGAAACCACCGGTGGAACTGTTGTGTTTGAAAAAATCGATACTCCTCTCAAGATAGTACCATCACCACCTAACGAGACAATCAAATCTGTCTTGTCAATAATTTCGTCATTTGAACCTGTATATATGTCAATTGTCTCTTCTGAAGGCGTATTCACCAGCTCTTCTGCAACTTCAGGTGTGACAACAACATTAATATCTGGATATTCTTTTGAAATATGACTGATAAACTTAGTAGTTGTTGCTAAAACTCCCTGATGCCATGGTTTTTTGACAATTAGAACGTTTCTGGGTGGTTTTGGCCAGTTCAAGACCCTAGTGGGCCCTCCTCGCATACCTGCATATGTCGGTGTGATTTTCGGCAATAGAGATGCCAATGGTTTAGGTCTAAACATGGATCTTTCTTACCTTTATTAAGAATCAACTAAGGTTTCCTTCTTCTCCTTAATTTTTTTCTAAGTGGTATGTCTCTTTAATAGGGTCATTAAAATTTGTAAGCAGCTGCGGAGAACGAAATCTTTCTTTCTTGCGCCACAAATTAAATAAAAAAAAAACCTGTGTGGCGAGTGCTTACGTAACGCATATTGTACTGGCTCAGCTCAACTAAATGCTTAGTTAAAAGCGTGTATCTAAGTATACACATTTACATATTACAAGTGATAACAGTTACAATAAAACAAAAAAGATAAAAACAAGTTAAAAGATGTCACCCTACTCCTTGCACAAGAGGCCATTGAACTCCACGAAGGGAGGAAGGCCAGTTCTGCACCCAAGAGTTGGGTCAAAAATGGTTTGATCTACCAGAAGTTCATGACTCCCTCCCACAATGTCCTGGACACGGTTACATGTCTCGGCATGGAGCTTAGATGGGAGTCCCTCTGGGGTAAAAGCGTTAAAGAAAAGAAAAGTCTATGACAAAAAGAAAAATTTTAATGGCGACAAAAGCTCCTTTTATAGTGCTGAGGGCCCAATGAGGGTTTGTCGAAGGTGCTCAGCGTCAAACTGAGCACCTTCGACGGTTCGAACAACAATGTTCAGTGTATGAAGAGCTTCACCAGAAGGTATCTCGCCATTTGTAAGCATAATAACTTCGTCAACGCATCCAACAACTGCTTCCTTTAATTCGTCATCACTAATATTGTAAGCGTTAGTTCTTATTCCGGTTTTAGAGTATCGTAAACTACATACTATAACTCTGATAATATCAACAACAGTCATACCAAGTGTCTCACGGTCCCAAGTGCTGTTTACCAACAAGATGCGCTTGCTTCTGCTGGTAATAGCATGTGCTATATCTTTGAGAACCAAAACTGGAACTAAACTGGTCCATAAGGAGCCTATACTGTATATGACAGTGTCGCTTTCCAGCAATGCCTTTAAAACATTGTCACTAGCTTGAGGTTGAAATTCAACAGCATCTCTAGAGAAATAATACAAGCTGCCTATTGGACTTTCTAAAGGTTCCACAACTTCTTTATCAAAAACCAATGGACTTGTACTTGGATGGCTTATTTCATTTTGTCCGATGATTATATTACAATTGTTTAATTCAACTGCAATATTGTGACCGAGATTAGTATTGATACAAGATAGTACTTTATGTTTCTTAAAAACGTTCCCAATAACACTCATTAGCTCAATTGATGCTTCTAGATCACACATGATGAATCTCAACCCAGTTAAAAACAAATTCCCTAAACTGGCATTTACAAATTCAAACCGTTCTCTTCTTTTTGTTATTTCCATATCGATTTGTACCAAAAATGGTATAATGACCTTTTTCATTTCAACATTTTCCCACACTTTACTACTTCCTTCAATAATATCTCTCCATTCTTCCTCAGAATGAATTCTGTGACTCCAACAATTTCTTAAAGCTTCATCACCAACCAATCTCACAATACGGCTTCGAATATCTCCTATTGCAGGACCCCCAAACACTCTTTGAATTTCCCAGGTTGAACCTCCGTTATCTGATATTGGCATGATGTAAACAACAGAATCCTCTTCTTCAAAACTAAACGCGTCTAAGATAGCATTAGTAGCTGTTCCTCCTGATATAACACTAATCATACCACCTTATATTGTAAAATTAACACGGTATTTAGTTCAAGATCTATAAAAATAAACAATTTGGGAAAATTATGTAGAAAGATCAAAATATTATTATTGATAAAAATAGGTATGCATCAGTAATTTGATCCTTTTTTAAATACAATTTGATCTTTTCTCCTTTCCTTTAAATATATTACTTGATTTTCTTAGTTACAAATGACGAAAGCAATTCTATTCTCTGATTTCGACGGCACTATTACACTTCAAGACTCGAATGATTATCTGACAGATAACTTGGGAATGGGACATGAAGAAAGAAAGAAACTCAGTGTTAAGTTAAAAAACCAATCCTTAGCCTTCAAAGAAGGATTTTATTTAATGCTTACTTCTGTTGCCCATAAGGGTTACACCTTGGATCAATGTATCGATATTTTATTAGAAAACATCAAGCTTGATTCAGGTTTTAAGGAAACTCTTGAATGGTGTGTTGCTCAAAATATTGATGTCGTTGTTGTTAGTTCAGGCTTGGATATTATTATTAAGGCCTTGTTAAAAAAGCTTGTTGGTGATGAGTTGTCTAAACATATTACTATTTACGCTAATACTAAAAAGGTGGAACAGATTGATGATTCTGTTGAAGGTGACGGATGTTGGAGAATTGATTACAGAGATTCTTCTTCTTTTGGTCACGATAAAAATGAATCAATTAAAGAATACACCAAAAAGGTTTTTGGTGATTCCAATAGAGGACCACTTTTTTACTCAGGTGATGGTGTTAGTGATATATCTGCTTCAAGATCTTGTGATGTTTTATTCGCAAAATCTGGTCTGGACCTTATTGATATATGCAAACAAGATGATATTCCCTACGTTGAATTTGATTCCTTTAAGGATATCTTATCTTATCTTAAGGATTATAAATTTTGATAATATTCTCATCTATCTTTATAAGTTAGGCTTTAAACATAGCTGGTAAATTATACCATAGTAATTCCTTTTCAGCATAGAAACCTCCATCCGCCTCTTCGTGGTCAATTTCATGGAAATGATGAAGTAACTCGTGTTCAATATCTTCTTTGTGCCATTCACTGATGTCAGGATCACCCTCTGCATGGTATTTTAGCCAATGATGCTTTTCGTATTCTTCTTCAAATCCATATTCATGACCAGGACCAATCCCAAAATCTGGTAGTTCTCCACCCAACTCTTTGAACTTCAACCAGTCACTTAAGCTAATCTCCGTTCTTAGTTTTCCATCATTAATTTTTGAATCAATAGATTGTAAAATTTGTCTGACTACTCTATCTTTCAATTCTGGTGAAATAAGTTCACTGTTATCATGATCTCCCATACCATCACCTTGACCGACAACCTCATCTCTATTTATTCCATAGAATCGTAAAATATCTTTTGCTGTTAATGTTTTTGGATCAGAAGTTGTATGTAATTGAAAAAATACTTCTGCTGTATAAGATTTCTTATCAAGTTCATGTTCAACCCACATATGCCATTGCTCCCAATTATCAAACTCTGCTGGTTTTTTTTCATTATATTCTAATTCAGGATTAATTACAACATCGGATACTACTCCCATAATCATAATACCTATAGCAAGTGGTGTTTTAAACTTCATTGTTAAAATTATTTAAAAAGAATACCTAAATAATATAATATAGAAAAGTATATTTTTAAATTTCATCAACTAATTGAAACTAAATTTTTTTCAACTGATTGTAATTTTACTAAAATAAGGCATAAATATTAAATATTAAGCTTTCATGTTAAAGATATAAACTAACTTAAATAATAATGATATAGGTGATTTAAAATCACCCAAGAAAACAAAAGTGATAAAAAAGGCTGTAGGAAATGAAAAGTAAATTAAAATCTTTCTTTACATTTAGAATTCTTCATCAGAAGAAACGTAAGCATCACCTAATTCCTTCTTCTTCTTCATTCTTTCCTTCTTCTTCTTTCTCAATTCAGCAGATGATAACTTAGCCTTCTTCTTAGCAGTAACAATCTTGTTACCCATAGCATCGAACTTGTCACCTTCATCTTCCTTCTTGGATAATCTTGGACCAGCACCTTGACCTTGAACCCAGTTGTGACCGGATGGAGTCATAGTACCGTTTTGAACAGCCCAGACTTCTTCAGTCAAATTCTTAGTAAATTCAGCAGAGTGAGTAATAATAATAACACCACCTTCGAAACCCTTCAAAGCCTTGGACAAAGCACCTAAGGAATCTCTATCCAAATAGTTAGTTGGTTCATCCAAGACGATTAAATGAGGTCTTTGCCAGGTACAAGCAGCTAAGACTAACTTAACCTTTTGACCACCAGACAAACCTCTAATTCTAGAGTGAGAAACTAATTCAGCATCCAAACCCAACATAGCACAATGTTCTTCGATTTCCTTTCTAGTCAAAGGTCTGAATTGACCAGAAGCAAGAGCTTCCTTCATATCAACTTCAGCAACCAGCTTAGAGTGAGTTTCAACCAATTCACCTCTTGGTAACCAAGCGTTATCAGCAGATGACATTGGAACCCATCTTTCAGACTTCATACCAATGTTTTCACCAAGGAAGAAAGAACATTCATATTCGTAAGTATTCTTGAACTTTCTTCTGGAAAGAATTTCGTTAACTCTTCTTGGGGAACCTTCAATCTTAAAGATCTTCTTCATACCTTCAGCATCAGATTCGTTAATTTGTCTGTTAGCTCTATCCATAGTTTCTCTATCTTCACCAGTTTGGAATCTCCATTGAATATATTCAGATGGGGTCTTGTCCAAATGGGAATCAATATGGGCAAAAGCATGTTGCTTAATGTAAGCAATACGACAGTTTTCATGAACGTAAACTTCACCAGTAGTTGGTAACAATTCACCAGTCAAAACGTTAATCAAAGTAGACTTACCAGCACCATTTGGACCAATAACGGCAATTCTTGAAGACAAAGAACATTGGAAGTTAACACCAATAACTTGTGGCTTAGTGGTACCTGGGTATTGGAAAGACATGTCAGAGACCTTGACAATAGCCTTTTGCTTAGTCTTAACACCTTCAAGGAAACCTGGAGCTGGGAAACTGAATTCCAAAGCAGAGTTGGAAATTTCTTCGTAAGAAGCAGCAGCTGGAACCTTCTTAATGAAATCAGAAAGATTACCCTTGTACTTTCTCAACTTGTAACCTTCATAATGGATAATGTATTGAGTAGTTCTGTCAAGGAAACCAGAATCGTGAGAAACAGTAATGGAAGTAATACCACAAGTGTTCAAGTAGTTGACTAACCAATCAACGTTAACAACATCCAAATGGTTAGTTGGTTCATCCAAAAGTAAGATATCAGCGTTCTTTAAGACAGCCTTAGCAAGAGCTAACTTCATCTTCCAACCACCAGAAAGAGCAGAAATTGGTCTTTCAAGCATTTCTTCGGCGAAACCGAATTCCAAAAGCTTAGATCTAACAGTTTCTCTGTCACCAGTGTCACCTTCAGATAAGACGTAATCAACAGTTGGGGTTTCAGCGTGAGTACCATCAATATCATGTTCAACGTAAATAGTTCTACATTCTTCTTGAGTTGGGAAACCTTCAACTTGACCGTTAGCAATAGCTCTCATCAAAGTAGACTTACCAGCACCATTTGGACCACACAAACCGTATCTTCTACCTCTCTTTAATCTTAATTGAGTCTTGTTCAAAAGAATCTTAGCACCATAAGCAAGGGAGAATTCACAGTTACAAAGGTCTTCACCTTCATCATCTTCATCTTCCCAGACAGGTGGTTGTGGAATGTTATCAACAGAACTCTTTCTGAATTCTTCAATGATATCCTTAGATTCCTTTTCATGCAAGAAAATGGTTAAGAAAGGAGTCAAAGATTGGGACCAAGCTAATGGGTCAATCTTTCTTTCATCAATCAAGTTACCGGCAATAGAAGCAACGTAAGTCTTAACAACATCGAATCTAGAAGCAGAGTTCTTGGTCAAAGAGTTCAAAATTTCAAGGTTAACCTTAACATCACCAGCGTGAGAAATTTCTGGAATGGTGTCATCAGCTGGAACAGCACCAACTCTTCTTAAAGTGTTCAAAGCTCTGTCAGTAACAGATCTAGCTTCTGGGTCAGCAATAGTTTGCATGTTAGCCTTCAAAGCTGGGAACAAGTTACCCAAAAATGGAGCAATAACTTGTGGATCATCGACCAACTTACACATGTTATCAATAATAACAGCGGCCTTTCTCTTAATGGAAGTATCTCTTTCAGCTAAACCTCTGGTTAACAATGGAGCCATAATAGACAAAGCAGCAGTGGTAACTTCAGAAACGAAAGTAGTAGCACCCAAAGCATGGACGGTTTCTGGAACTTCCTTAGGGTTAGAAATAGAAGAAATCAACTTTGGAATAAATGGTTCAATATCCTTGTTTTCAACGGTAGCGGTACAAGTGGTCATAGTCTTAGTAGCAGCAACCTTAACTTCGGTCTTGGTATCCCACATAGCTTCAGAAAGAGCTGGAATCAATTCAGTCATTCTTAAAGCTAATTGAACCTTGGCAGTTTCAACAAAGATTTCAATGGATTCTAAAATAGAAACCTTTTCTTGCCATTTGGAAGATTCTGATAATCTTTCAATTAATCTTGGAAGCATATCCTTGATAGCAGAAGGAGTGATAGATGCAACAAGAGCCTTTAAAGCCTTGTCAGCAGTTTCTCTAATATCAGCTTGCTTTTCACCAGCCTTTTCAGCGACGGAACCAGTCAGAGCAACAATGTATGGTTCAACAGATGGAGATAAACCATCAGTGACAATGTGATAAACAGTTTCCAATGCGTTAACAGCAGACTTCTTGTCCTTGATGGACTTTTCTAATTGTTGGAAGAATTCAACAGGAACATCATGTTCAATGATTTCACCATTCAAAAAGGAGGCGACATTAGAGGCAGCGTCATGGACGGTTTCTGGAGTGGCAACGGCAAGTTTACCAAACAATTCAGAAAGAACCTCAACGGATTGCTTTGATTCAGCAGAGGCAGACATATCTCAATGATATTAAAAAGAAGAAAAGAAAATTGTGAACACTGGCAAGTGAAAATTTTTCTTTTTTTTTTTCCATTTCAATTAATTGCACTAAAAAAAAAGAAAAAAACTAAAGAAAATTTAAAAAAATTTAAAAAAATTTAAAAAAAAATTAAACGCGTCGATCGACGTAAAAATGATTATGTCAGCAGTCGATCGACGCAATGATAACGTAATCATACTGCGCCACTGATATTTTAATTTTAATTCATGCGCCACGTTTTGAATTCCAATTATTTTTCTTGTTTTAAAAGAAGATGAAGAGAAAAAATAGAAACGAGTCAAAATACTAAATTTGAAAGTATCGCAAGTGACGCTTTTTAAACTTCCACCGCTTTTTATCAAGATAAACTTACTAAAAAAGGATATTGTACCATTCATCTTGCTCAAGCCAACAGTTTTAATTGATCTGCTTCCATCGAAATGAAAAAAAAGTCACCATTTACTTTAAATGGTCCTCTTTTCCCCATTGAAGAGCTATCTCCAGATACCTTTATCAAATTACCAAAAAGACCAAATGCCGAATCTGGATCTGTCAAATTATATATAATATTGACGGAACCAAATATATATGTTGAAGGGTTTAATAAGGATGAAATAAATGCAAGACCTCCTTCAGTTCTTCGTGGTGCATTGTTTTTAAGGGTTACTAAACCCATTAAAATTAAATCGATTTCCCTGAATTTCACTGGTACCTCAAGAACAGAATGGCCAGAAGGTATTCCGCCAAAGAGATATGATTATCATGAAGCGCTCAATATTATTAATCACACTTGGCCGTTTTTTAATTATCAGAACCCACCAAATGCCAATAATAGTGCTGATATATTTATTCCAAGAACGGAAGATGAACTACATGAGTTGCTATCGGCATCAAATTCGAGTTCAAATCTTAATCAATTGAGTCCTATGGCTTCTTATGAAAACGGATCGGATTTGCATTCAATAAAATCACCAACTTCTTTGATGTCGGCTTTGATTGGCTCTACTTCTTCGTCTCAGCTATCAGCAAAATCAAGAATTAAAAAAAATGTTCTTTTGTCAACATTTAGATCTAATACAAACTTAAGCGCAAAACATAACAGCGATCATGATGTACTGTCACCTCAAGTATCTTCTGGTACTATAGGGACTGTAAGTGGCTATGATGATAATAAACATTTTGAAATAGGTGATTATATTTATTCATTTGAGTTACCGATAAAATCAAGTATTCCTGAAACTATAACCGTTTCGTATGGATCAAATTTATATCATTTAGAGGCGTTTATTGAAAGAAGTGGGAAATTTAAAACAAATCTGTGTGCTCGTAGATCAATTAACATTGTTAGAGCTCCATTCCAAGACTCGAGTGAAGAAAATCAGCCGATTATAATCAATAGGGATTGGGAAGATAAATTACAATATGATATAGTTATTTATTCAAAACAGATTGTTTTAAATTCTTATTTACCAATTTCTTTTAGAATGATTCCTTTAGAAAAGGTTAAAGTGCACAGAATTAGAGTTTATATAGCTGAACATCTGGATTATTATTGTCATAACAAAAAGGTACATCGTACTGAACCTCCAAAGAAAGTTCTTTTATTAGAACATAAGCCTCCAGAAGGTTGTGATAATTTGTTAGCTTTAAATGAGGATGAAATTGGTGGTATGGAACTAGACTTTCAAGTATTTGTTCCTGAATTTTATGGTCAAGGACGTCGTTTACATGCAGAATGTGACACTGATAATATTCAATCTCATCATTGGATTAAAATTTGTATTAGAATATCAAAATCGGAACCAACTGCTGAAGATCCAACTAAAAGAAAACAATACGAATTAACAATTGACTCTCCGATGCATTTACTATCTCCATTATGTGCTCATGCTAATACGCTTTTACCATCATACGATGATCAAATTGAAATGGATGCCAATTCTTCTCAAAGAATCTTAGAATCTGATATTGATAAAATGATGTCTCCAGGTGAAGGAACGATTTTAAAATCCAATTTATTTAAACCAAACGATAGTGTGCCAGTAGAGATGCTGACGCCTCAAGCAAAACCTTTCTCTCCTATAGCATCACCTCAATTAAATGCAATTAACCCTGAATTAAGAGATTCTCATGTTTTAACTCCAATTGATATGCTTGAAATGTTGAGTCCTTCAAATTCTTCAACAACTTTGAATGCAATACCGCCGCCACTTATTAAAGTATCAACTCCTTCCTTACCAAATATATTCCATAGATCAACATCAAGTCTGCAAGGTGCTTATGGATCATCAAATCATCCTCCACCCCCTCCATTTGCAGAAAAACCTCCTACTTATGATGAAGCTACCAAAAAATGTCATAGTTCAATGTCACTATCCTCAAAATCAGACTCGGATTCTAGGTCAAGATCAACATCAAATGCTACATCAAAGTCAGGTGCTAAAACTAATACAAAACAAACATCGGATTCTAAAGCTAAAAGTCATGATATTAAATCTTTAGCAGGCTTATCATCAGCAACTAAATACAACTTAAATGCAGAAAATAAACATACCGCAAGAGCAAATCGTCGTTATGAAGCTGATTTATCGGGTGCCGATAATGAAACTACTGATGAACTGCATGGGTTAAGTTTTCATATTACGCCAATTAAATCAGCAGATACATCTCCTGATCATTCCCCTGTTAGATCATCGCATACAAGTAAACTAGTTAACAAAAGTTTTACACCAGCATTTTCTTGGGGTCCAACAGGTCAAGAAACTTTAGATTCAGCTTTAGCAAAATTGCAACTTGATAATCAAGAAGAAAATTTAGGATTATTGCAAGAAGTCGATGAAGATACAAATGCTAATATGAGTGGGTTATATCATCCTAATTCAAGCACTCTTACACTAGAAACAATTGACACATTGTCAACGCAAGCACCAATCGCTGTTAGTTCTATTGGAAGGAGGCCGAGTACAGATATTTTAAATTTATTAAAAACTAAAACTGAAGCCTCTGTTGATATTACTGATATGTAGAAGTTTTTTTTTTTTTTTTTGAAAAAAAAACTACATTTCATTGTTTACTTATTGTAAATATCAAAAAGACTTTGGCAAACAAATATTGTTCACTTTTAAAATCTCTTTTTTATTTATTTACTATTCACTCTTTCCTATTTTTATATATATAACCTTTTTTTTTTCTTTATTATACTTTTACAAGTCAAAAGAGAATTAAAAACATTTTACACACATTTTTAAATACCTTAAATCATATTACCTTTTCAAATCAGTAATTTTAGCTTTCACTTCAGATAATGTTAATAAATTTTTAGTTGAAGCAGGAACTTTTGCTAAAAATAATGAATAAACAGGAAGCAATGTAGTTTCAATTTCAGATATTAGCATACCTTTAAATAAAAGTAGTGAGGAATCTGACTTAAAATTGGAACAAAGATTATCTAGTGTCATATTGAATTTTTCGATAAATGATTTTAGGTGGTTTTTAGACATATTCACATTACCGTCACCAGTTGTTGTAGAAGCCTTCATTATGTCAGCACAAAGTGTCGACCATGGAGATGTAGCTTTATCAAGTGCTTTCTTTTGCAATTTACTAATTCTATCAACACCATTTTGACCTAGAACTTGTCTTAATTTACCATTTTCAATCATTGATTTGGCGCTATCAAAATTACTTAACAACATAACACCAATTTTTTGAGAATCATCATTTTTATATTTATCATCTAACAAATGGAATGTCCAAATAATAATATCGGAATAAAAAGTGGAAAGCATTAATCTTGGATCATCTGTTTGTTCTGAATGTAAAATAACAAAAGTTTTTGGAAATCCATTAGGTAACCATTCTTGAAATTTAAATAATGAAATGAAATGAAGTTCCTCATTATATAATAATTGAAAATTTTTTAATCTATTAATAATCATATTGAATTCACTACTTAATGAAGGGTTATTATTTTTAGTTGAAGCTTGAAATAAATTTGAAGCATAAGTGAAAAAATCAACAAATACAGATTTTGATTCTTTTGTTGTTATTTCAATAGTTGATATTAATGTATCAGGTAAAGGGATTCTATGCTTATTAAACCATTCAGCCATTTTATTTGTACTCAAAGCCAGCTCAAAATACATAGTACAATATGACATCTTCCTTCTTGATATTTGACTAATAATGTAATTTAATCCGTTCAAAAATTCATTTATATAGACTTCAAGAATTTTACTTGATAATTGGGGAACTGAATTAGATGTACCCTTAAATAAAACACTTAAAAAGTTGGTTTCTTGGATCATAAATTCTCGAATTTTGTTTGTAAATGCCTCAAATGGTTTACCATTCTTTCCTGTATATATATCATTTTGATCCCTACCAATGTCCGGCATGATTGGTTTATAATGTTCACAATTTTTTATAGAATTATCTCTTCTTTCATTGATTACAATATCAACCAAATTCATGGATCTTTCCTTTGTTAAATAATCATATAAATATTTCAATTCTTGTTCCAAAGTTTTAATTTTATTATTGTCGTATCCATTCACAATATTTCTTTGTTCGTCACCAATTAATCCTAATCTGGTCTTTAAACTTTTTTTTAATTCAACTTCTGCCGTGTCATAACCTCTATGAAGTGCATCCTTAAGCCCTTTAAACACAGTAACATTATTTTGTTTCATATCTGACTGTATTGCATCCAATTGATCTAATGAATTAGTATAGATTTGAATTTCCTTAATATTATGCATATTTTTATTCTTTTCCATAATGTTCAAAACTTCAAAAGTACGATCATTATATTCCTCCATGTGGCCTATTTTACTATAAATAATTTTTAAATTATCTTCAGCTGTTTGTGATCTTTCAATCTTACTTAACAATGGTTCTAAATTGTAAATAGCTGATTGATTATTTCTCGAAATAGCATCCAATTTAGCGGAAATAGTGCCCGTTAAAGAAGACATGGCTGTTAGATTTTCTTCTAACATTACTAATGATACGTCGTTAATCTCCATCATGTAGCTTTTTTGTATATATTATCAACTAAAAAGAAACCCTCTTCTTCTTCTCTATATTTGCAAGTTTGAGAAATTCTTTATATAAAAATGTTCTCACTCTGAGATCTGTTTTCCACTTTATCTTTCACCTCTTTTTTCTTCTCTAGACGCATCTTCGACTCCTTGAGTGGCCTTTCGACGGGTGGTCCTCCTTTGTTTGCGTTTTGCAGCAGAAGAGACTCCAATGGCGGTGGGTCCCGTTTCGCAGCGTCAATAGAAATTACAGGCCTTATTTCGCTAACACTACGTTCAGCCATAATGTAGAGTTTGATAGTAGAAAGGCTTACACTTTTATTTATTTATGTAGTTGTATAATTACCTCGTAGTGTAGTTATTTAAAAGTTGTCTTTAGATTGAAGGACAATCTTTGTCATGTCCTTTGGGCTTGGGAAAAGTTCCATGTCAATCAAGGCAGAAAGTGACCACTCAATAGCATCTTCGGTCTTCCAAGTCCAAAAGAAAAAACCATCCAATTGTGAATACAATTCCAATTGGGCTTTAATTATTCTGATAGTGTTGTCTCTATCTTGTCCAGTCATTTTTTTGGCGTCGTTTGCAAAGGTACAGACTCCAATAACTTGACCATCACCTTGAAATGTATTCTCATATCTAGAACCACGTCCAACACCATTTAACCATTTGGCACAATCTGTTAAAGCTGCGGACCACTCGCCCATAATTTGCAACCTTGAAGCTGCTTTCATTTCTCTTACCGTAGCAGTAATACTATTTATATGACTATCGACAGATTCTCTTAATTGATTAGTTGAAAAACATTCATATCTATGGTGATCTACAACCGTTCTTGGAAATACCATCTTATTAGTCCAATAATTTGGAGGCATGAAAGCATCATGGAAAACAAAGTTGTTATCACTAACTTTATTCATCATTTCATAAGTATCTATATCGAATTGTTCAACTCTATTCATTGGGTAGTGTGGTCCCAATGGCTCATTTAAGTTTTCAATACCAATAACAACATCTTTGTATTCAGAAGCACCATATGTATTAAAAATATATTCTAAAACAGTTAATCCAAAGTTATAATTTCTATCATTGAGAAGCCATTCAAGCTTATCTCTTTGACCGGAATTATCAAATCCATTCTGTGAACCAGGCATACCATGTAAATCAATCCATAATTTTAATCCATGATTACGACACCATTCAATTGTTTTTTTTAAATACAACTCTTGTCCAGTAACAAATGGGTCGTCTTTCAAAAGACCAAAGGCCCAATAACCAATTGGAAGTCTGACTGCATTAAAACCTAATGATTTAATTCTAATAATATCATTTTCGGTAATCCAAGTCTCCCAGTGTTGTTTCAAACGCTTATGAGCCTCTTCATATCCGAGTGACAAGCAAAAGTTATACTCATCAACTGGTACAGTATTTTCCGTTCCATCTCTGGAAGCAGCTTCATATAAAGAAGGTGAAATAAAAGGTTCAGTAACAAGCCAGCCACCTAAATTAACACCAATAATTTTCTCTGTGTTATAATCAAAAGCATTACTTTCTAGATGACTATTAGCATTAAACCCATCTGCTTCTTCTTCATCAAACTCGTCACCTAGTTCTAAAACATGTTCTTCTTCGTCCGAATTCGAATCCCAAATATTGAAATGCCAGGCTTTTACTTTCATTTGCAAAATCAACAATACAATAGAGTAAATTAATAACATTTGACTGACCTTCTTTTTTCTCTTTCTTTCTTAGTAGCAAAGACACAACTCTTTAAATTGTATAAAAAGATGATGAGTATCAACTGATTGCCCTTCTAAAATCCAATGCGCTCAGTAATTTCTATTTTGGGCAAATGTTACTTTTCTTCACCGAATCTCTTTATTGTGTTCGTTTAATCTTTACATGATTCCATCCAATATTTTAGGTGTGTTTACACCCTCTGAAGCCAGAGATATTCCTAAAGAGGAAGCCTGTTTGACTTGTCAAGTTCTTGGTGCTTTTACTGCTGTTGCTGGTGGTGCCTACTTTTCCTCTGGGCTACCTTTCAAAGGTGATATAGACTACAAAAAGTCTCCACATTGGTGGAGACTTACTGTTCGTAGCTGTGGAATCCCTTTATTAGCGTTAGGTGTTTATAGAGGTGGCCAAGGTTGGCTTTGGGATAAAGATATCAAATATAAGGATACTTGGTTTTAGGTATACATTTAGGACACTTTATCTTACGAAGTTGCTTGTGAAGAAATATAATGATTAATGTACAAAAAGATGTTAGATGGAAATGTGTTTAAGTTAACACACATGTTTATAAACAATTTATTTAAATTAATATATGCAAATTTAATGAATGAATTTTTATTTAGCAAACAAAAAGGTTTTACCACTATTATTACCACCAACAATCCAATTTTCCGTTGGATGGAAAGCACAAGCTGCTGGTATAGATGTCATGTAATCATCAGTTAAATGAACTAGCATTGTACCATCATTAGAGTAAACATCTAAATATTTTTTCATGTTGGCAATGACAAACTTTTCGATGCCATCATTTGGATTTGTTTGCCATCTTGATTTCAATATTGTAACCCATCTACCAGATTGACAATTATGAGTTATAGTTTCAGTCGGAGTTAAATTTTCATTAATATCACTTCCTTCTTCAGTTTTGCCAAGCGATTTTAAACCTGATTGATCTTTACCTAAATTGAAAATTCTAACAGTATCATCGTATCCATTACAAACAATGTCACCATGTTGATTCCAATCAACGCTACTAACACTTAAACGAGATCTATAAGCGGCAACACAATGTGGGCCAAGAGCTTCTTCATAAGCAGACCATTTTTGAATACTTGTATGTCTTAAATCCCAAATACGCATTGTACGATCTAACGATGCTGTTGCCAGATAATTGGTATTACTAGGACACAAAGTTGAGTAACCGATTTTTTTATCATGTAACCTCCAAACATCTTTATTCCTTTTCAGTGTATTAGGATCTCTTAAATCAAATTTCATTCCTTCACCATCTAATGTTGTAAAAATTCCCACGTCTTTTGAAATAAAATGAATATCACTAATACCAGATGGATTTCCCCATTGATCATTGAAATCTAAAACAGTTTTTGAAAGATCTTTTTGTAAATCTAACGTTCTAATAGTACCATCATATGAACAGGTAATTATTTCCTCTGGAACTTCATTCCTAAACCTAATTCTTGGAATATTCTTTGAATGAAGTGACATTTTTGTTATACTTGGTTCAGCTTCCTCATCATCGTCAGGGCTCCAAATACCCAACCCACCAAGTTTATCTCCAGCAATAATGATCTTTCTTCTATTAGATGGGTGAAACTCAATTGTTGTCATTCTTTCCATTGTTATTTGGATCTTATTAGGAGGAAATTTGTCATACAATTCAAGAAGCTCTAACTCATCTCTTGTCTGCTGAATTGTTTTAGAAACTGGTTTCTTGTTTTTTAAATCATCATAAAAATCAGCTGCAGAAAATGATTTGCCTAATTTCTTCAATGCTTCAGGGTCTTTAATAACATCAGATAATTGAAAATCGTCTGTTATTCTTTGTTCTAATATTGCTGATTCATTATTAGCTCTCATTTGTCTTTCTAATTCTCTGTCATCAACTTCAATCATGTCAGGTTTTTCCATCTTGACACCAGCAATACGACGTGATCTTCTCAACGGTATAACTTCTTTTTTGACAACCTTTGAAGGTGTTTCTGTTTTGATTTTGGGTTTTTTTTTTTGTGAATCATGTCCAAATTCAGATGCTAAAGATGTAAGATTTAGTTGTCGAAGTAACTCTTTATTCCTAGCAATATTTTCTTGTCTTTGTTTCTCAAATTCAGACGCCATCCTCGAAAATTACCGGTAAATTATCAACTTAGTAATATTCAATATTTCATTTTCTGTTCAAATTTTGATATTATATGACAATTTCTAACGTGTCGCGTTTCTTCCAATGAAAAGGTAAAAGAAACAGGAGTAATAATTTTCATTTAATGTGTATTTTAGAATTGTAATTCACAGTAAAGAAGAACTTGTGTGATGTGAATAAATGTTGTCTTTTGATATGCATTCTTTTTCTAACAACTTTTCTTTCTTTCTGATGGGTTTTAAAGTATAATTGCAAGCTAATTTCTTCAGTTTCAACACAAATTTTTCTTTAGTAGCTATTGAACCTAAAAGATTTCACACGACTTGTATAACACATTTGGCACATCTTCTATATTTGCTAAGCACTTATCTTGTTTGCTTAGCACTTGTTTCACTAAGTTTCACCAAAGCATAATAACGCTCAGCATCAATTTGCTACTAAAACGCAAACATCAAATATCCCACACCAACCCACTAAACCCCACCAAAACCCACTTAAACTCAAATACACGCATTTCCCACTCTTACCCACTTCAAACCCAACATCGTATTATTGTACTATCACATGTTACGGTAGAAACATCATGCAATTAACTCTTCGACATAATTAGTCGAACTGTGAGCAGTAAACCAAAGTTTAGAGTCTTCATAACCCAAAAAGCTCAGTTTACTATCATTCAATTATCAATTTAAGATGAATATATGACTTCAAATAACGAAATATCTTCGATTTTTGATAAAAATACGATTTTTAAGTACTGCAGTCACTACTTGTTCTAGTTGCAGAAGTATGAAAACAGTAAGTGAATCAATGGATGATTCAACCCCGTTTGTACAATGCTCATCGTGTTTTATTGTACCAACATAAAGTAGTGCCATATCCCATGTTCCTGATACCATGTTTCCCCCACACTCAAATTAATATATCTTGCATTCAGTAGTCCATATACTCCACGTATGCCACGATAAGCTATCACGTTATTTTCTATCATAAACCTCACTCAATAACCTTTACAGTTTTTTCGTACAACTAAAAATGTCGGAACGAAAAGATATCGGAAAGTTGAGCATCCATCCATTTTTGAAATTTTAACTTATTGAGTATTTCCTGTCTCTTTCTTTAAAAATATTGTTACTCTATATATACAACAATGGATAAGGCAACAGGTAGAAAGCTCTTTTTAGAAGTCTTCCCAACATTGGTTGAAGAACTTCTTGATATTCTGAAACAATATGGTATGAGAGATGATGCATTAGCTTGGTTTAAGAAAAACATTGAATATAACACCCCAGGTGGAAAACTAAACAGAGGTCTTTCAGTTGTTGACACTTATGCACTGTTAAAAGGTTACAAGTCTTATAGTGATATGAATCCAGAAGAATACAAAAAGGCAGCTCTTTTAGGTTGGGGTATTGAATTGCTTCAAGCTTACTTTCTTGTTGCAGATGATATTATGGATCAATCCATTACTAGAAGAGGTCAACCATGTTGGTATAAGGTTGAAGAAGTCAAGGATATTGCAATTAATGATGCTTTCATGTTAGAAGGTGCTATTTACATGCTTTTAAAGAAGCATTTCAAAAAGGATTCTTATTACGTTGACCTTCTTGATTTGTTTCATGAAGTTACCTTCAAAACTGAATGTGGTCAATTGCTTGATTTGATTACTGCTCCAGAAGATCATGTTGATCTTTCCAAGTTCACTCTTGATAAGCATAGTTTCATTGTTGTTTACAAGACTGCTTACTACTCCTTTTACTTACCAGTTGCTCTTGCTATGTACATGGCAGGTGTCAGTTCCGAAGAAGACTTAAAGCAAGCACATGATGTTTTGATTCCATTAGGTGAGTACTTCCAAGTTCAAGATGATTACCTTGATTGTTTCGGTAAGGCAGAAGATATTGGTAAGATTGGTACCGATATTCAAGATAACAAATGTTCTTGGGTTATTAACACTGCCTTAGAATTGGTTACTCCTGAGCAAAGAGCTCTTCTCGATGAGAACTACGGTAGAAAAGATGCTGCTAAGGAAAAGATTTGTAAAGATATTTTCAACTCATTGAAGATTGATGAAATATTCCATCAATACGAAGAAAAGGTTGCAACTGATTTAAAGGAAAAGATTTCCAAGATTGACGAATCTAGAGGTTTCAAGGGTGAAGTTTTAACTGTTTTTTTGAACAAAATTTACAAGCGTTCTAAATAGAGCTTTTTCTTATCTTCTAGTTGAAACATTATCATACCTGATAGTTAGCGAAGAGTGAAGAAGTTTAAGTATATGTGTGTATTCGTAGTATATCACTATAAATAGTTATTTAATATTATTACTACATTTATTGTTATTATTATGATTTTGGTTATGCTTATGATTGTGATTAAGCCTAGGATGATAATAATTAATATTCATATATTTCCTTTCATACTACCTTACGGTTCACCAGTGCCAACTAAAGGAGGATAATCTTTAGAGGTTGAAGAAGAAGAAGGATGTTGGCAAATACACCATTGAGATTTTGGAACGGAATCCATTGTAGCTGCAATATGCTTACCACATCCTATCCAGCTACTTTTATTGCAAAACGGACACTTGGCAGGTCTACACATTCCTATTCAACCTTGCTTTAAAAAGAAAGTTTACTTAGCGTTTATATCTTTGATGTGGCGAAAGATGGCGATGAAAAACACGTGAGGAAAAGAACTCATTTTACATCTACAACAACAACAACAACAACTTCTAAGCAAGTACAAATCTGAGATATAGAGAAAACCATGGAGAACAAGAGAGTTTACGAAGATGCTGCAATACTAGACGCTTCAAAAAGGGTCAAAACAGAACAAGTTAACGTTGGTGATGGGGGGAGCGAGACACGTGACCACCGCCTTGTTCATGAACAGCACCAAGGTGGTAATAATAACACAAATAATAACGATCAAGAGAACGATGAAGCATTGGCGCATGCTGCTGATATGGCTGCTGCCACTGCTGCTGCTGCTGCTGTTGTTGAACAAGAAAATGGGATGGATGTTAAATTAGAGCACGGATCTGATGAATGGCACCGTATTAGGAAAATGAACCATAAGGAAGTTGAAAGACGTCGTCGTGAAACTATCAATGGTGCCATTAAAGAGTTACAAGAATTAGTTCCAACTGCTCATAATAATAAAGCACAGGTTATCAGAAAAGCGGCTGAAACTATTAGAAAAATGAAAGAACAAGAAGAAGCAACTGTTAATAAATGGACATTAGAAAAGATTATTACTGATCAAGCTATTGCTGAACTAGCTTCAAGTAATGAAAAGCTAAAAACTGAATTGGAAAAAGCATACAGAGAAATTGAATATCACAAATCACAATTTGGAAAATTCATTGAAGTTGTCAAGGCTAATGGAGTTAATCCTGCAATTACAGAATTTTTAAATAAAATAGAGCCTTTTACTAGTGATAACAACGTTACTCATCATCAAGGTAATGGTGAAGATGAAGATGAAGATGATGAGGATGATGAAGACGAGGACGAGGACGATGATGATGAGGAAGATGAGGATGATGATGATGAAAACGATGGGGATGAAGATGATAATAACAGCGAACTAGAAACTGGTAATCATGAAAAGAAAAACGGAGAGGACATATCCAACAACCAACAAAATAATTCCGTTGAAAAGAGTATGGAATCAACTTCTTGAACCTCTGCACTTTAGTTTTCTTTATTACCTTTTTGTTTTATTGTATGTCTTATTTTTGTACCTTTATAACTTTATCCCTTTTTTTACTATTTGTAACCACAACGTATCTATCTATACTATCTATAATGTAAATTAAACTTTTAATTCTCTAACTAAGACACCCTCACTTGCCATGCCTAAGGAACCTTTAACTTCCATATCAATACTAACGTTACCCTCACTACTTCTATTTAAACCTCCTCCATAAAATGACACCATTGAAGAGGTGCCAGCATACATTAGTCGATCTTCCATACCTGATCTGTTAGTAATAATAACATTGCATTTGCGTTCCCATAATGGTTTTAATCTTACTATCCAATATCTACCTGTTTGTGCGTCCACATCTTTCATATGATTTAAGTATTCAGTAGGATTTGGTTTCCCTTCATTTTTATATGGATACGGTGGCGGTGACAAAATTCTATTGTTAGTTGGGTAGGAATTGCCTAAATTGATCTCCTCTAATGAAACAATTGGCTTATTATAACAAGATTGAAACTCTTCAACTTGTGAATCAGACCAACTTTCATCCCAAGAAGAATTCATCCATGCAGTAGGGACAATCACTAATTCCACGTTATTTTTAACAGCGTTATTAGCAAATTCATATGCTCCAAATGAAGCTTCAAATTTATATGGATTTAAATCCATACAAATACCAATACTTGTTCTAAATGTCTTATTCAATCTTTCAATTGATAAATCAAATGCATTAAACCCATCTGGTGATTCTTCACACCCCCAAAGTTCATCTGTTTCGTACAGGTGAGTCTTACGGTAATTATGAACAATAGACCCAGTAGGTGAAACAACCATAGCTGAATTATAAATTGTATCTTTTTTAAGTTCAGGATATCCTAAAACAGTAACACATTTCCATTTTTGTGAAACTAACTTTGCAAATTCATACGATGGACCTTGACCCAAGTTTTCAAGATAAGGAGTAATATGACTTCTATTTCGAAAATTGTAACCTGTCAACGCCAATTCTGGAAACACAACCAAATCAACAGGTGCTTCTAATGCTTTTTCCAATAGCATCATAGCCCTTTGTGTGTTAGCCTCAACATTAGCTAAAATAGGTGCTAGTTGGACTGCTGCTACTCTCAAAGACATTTTTATTTGTTAAAGGATAGAAAACAATCACAATAATTTTTGGAGTTAGATTTTTCACGATATCATTTTAATGTACTACTGCTACACTATCTTTCATAAAGAATAATATATATTTAATATGGAGATTATCATAGATCCAAGAATAAAAACACATGTTCTACTTCCAATTACAGTGATTATGTTACTTGTTCACGTTCTCAGAGGTTTTGTTGGACGTTGGCTGATGCAAAGTGAAGCTCCAATGTTGTCCAAAAATAAAGTTAGAGAATCACATCATTTAAACAGATTGAAAGTTCAGAGCAGCCCTGTCGGTGTTGCAAATAACAGTATTTGTGAGTCAGAATGGAATGCTAGGAGGTTGGCTTTAGAGCAAAGATATAATTCAAAATTGGGAGGATTAAAAGATGTGTTAATGGAAGAAGAAGAAACTAATTCGTCTGCTGGTTTGCTTAGTCAAATGCTACCTCAAATCAAGTCGATGGCATTACAATACATTCCACAACCGCTTCTCTTATTTTATATGTCCACATTTTTTCAAGGTTATGTTGTTGTTAAATTGCCTTTCCATTTAACCAGCAACTTTAAAGAAATGTTACATAACTCAATAACTACGCCTGACTTAAATGTTGAGTATGTTACTGCAATTTCATGGTATTTTGTTAATCTTGTTGGTATTGAGGCTTTAGCTGATGTTACTTTATCGTTAATGGACTACCCATTGAGTATTATTGGACTATCGACGACATCATATTTGGATAGTTCACCAACTGAAAAGATGTTATTATCAAATCTACAAAGCATGGATAGTATATTGTCTGTTGGTGGAGTGTCACAACTAATGAACCAAAACACTCAACAACAATTACAACCTCAATTATCAGGCATACCCGGAATGTCGCAACAAAAGACTGAAGATTTATTTAATCAGCATGTTCAGTCCTTGAAAATGGTTAAGACGATCAGCGTACTAAATGACATTGAAAATCGGTTTTTAGAACAACTCTCCCATTAAAGAGTAATAAATTGATAAATTACATCACATTATACATATATAGTGGTTTATAAACAGGTAGCATTACGGGAATAAAATAAGTAATACGAAATCATAAATTTTTAGTTGGACTGTTTGATAATTCTAAATCTGACTTCAAAATTTGCAGAACCTTATCATCCAGTTGACTTTTTTCGCTCACTTGAGACCACAAAATACAGGCAAGAGGTGATTTGGCATTAGCGTATATTTCAACAATATTCTTTCTAATATCTGAGGCAATATCATTTTGTTTTTGAACCTTAATTTTATCCAACAAAGACGTTAATAAACTAGCTCTTTCCTTATCAGATAAATTTGCAAAGTTTTCATTTGTTTGAAACTTTTCAATAATACATTTCAAAACTTCATATTTCAAGCTTTCATATTGATGATTTAGCTGAAAATAATTGATTACTAAATCTAATTGGTCGTACTTAGTATATTTAAAAATACTGGATATAACATCAGAGTTTAGCATATTATTTTGAGTCAAGACATTTTTTAAGCTAGCAGTAACACCATTAAATAGTAGCTCTTTTTGATCTAGAGGAATTGGTAACGTTGCACATAATTTTGCAGATAATGTAATATAGTCAGCAACAATTTCCTTGGCTGGGATAAACCTATTTTTAATAAGGATTTCCAATAAAGGTTTGGAAGTTGGTAAGTCTTGAGCTTTGATTGAAGCTTTTAGATATTCATTAATCATGGGTATTGGGATTCTTGAAATAAAAGCGTCATTAGGATTATCTATTTGAGTATTGGAATTGTAACTTTCACTAATAGTGTTAACAACCTTTACAGCATCAGGTATATCATTACTAGACTTTAAAAGAGAAGCAGAAATACAGATAAGGTCTTCATCATGGAATTCTAATATTCTCTTTTTAAATAATTCATTCAATTCATTCAAGATTACTTTCTGTGCATCTTTTGATTCAACAAAAGGTAAAAGCTTAATAAACAAAAAAACAACATCATCAAATGTGTATTTGGCAAATCTATCATCACTAGAAATTATATTTTCAATTAATTCATCTAATGAAGCTTCATCAAATGCATCACCTTTATTTAAAAAATTAATGAATGTTTCCCTGGTTCCCTCTGGATATTTCAAATTCATTTCTTTCATTTCTCCAAGCACACGTTTCCATTCACCTTTGTTATCAAATGCATCCTCATAATCCATGGATGCATCTAATATATCGTGATTTTGTTTTCTAGTTAAAGAGACATTAAGAAATTCTTGGTATCTTTTTTCAAAAGAAGTTGATTGCTCTAATGCTATTTCTAATGATACATAATGTGGCAAATAAATAAAAGGAGAAACAGTTTTCTTTGTAACTGTAACTATAGCTTGATTATTCAAATCGACTTTAGGTAATTTAACCAATTTTGATTTATCAAAAAGAGGTCTTTCAGCGCTGAATTTTGCTAAAAGTGTATCAAGCTCTTCTCCAGTCATTTCACTACTGATAGTGTTCAAGTATCTCCTTAGTCCAAATGTTCTAAGCATTATGTTTTTCAACGACTAAAACGTTTTCAAAAATTGATTCACTTGGTGTTGTAAAAAAAAATATTTACACCTTTATAAACTCAGTGATACTTAATAGTAATGATGAAGTTGATCATTTTGAAGTTAATAAAATTTCTTTTTATAACATGGCTTGCTTGGGGATTGATTACTGCAAATGCTGGAGTTCTTAGAGAGAAGCAGGCGTTTCAATTGACAGATATTGATGGTTATGGGTCTACGTCACATTATTCATTAAATTCACAAAATATTATCAAAAATGGCCTTTCAAATTCAAACATTATTTTATTAACAGCACATCCTGATGATGAATCCATGTTTTTTACACCGACTTTAATGGAATTAGGTAAAGAAAATTATAACAATTCAATTCATATTTTATGTCTTTCCAATGGTGATTATGATGGATTGGGACAAATCCGTGTCAAAGAATTGAAAAGAGCTTCTGAGTTATTGAGTGTTACCAGCTACGAAATTAGTGATTTGAAAGATGATATTAATATTTTTTGGAATGACCAAATAATCATTGATAGAATAAACAAGAAATTAAGAGCCACTCATTCAAAAGGACGTAGAGATATTATTTTGACATTTGATAAAGATGGAGTTTCTAATCATCCAAATCATAAATCATTAAATTCGGCTGTTATTAAATATGTTCAACGCAAAAGGGACATCCAAGCTTGGACCTTAAAGAGTTGGAATTTTGGTGCTAAGTACTCAGGGTTCTCGTTAACCACTTTAGAACTAATCTCGGATTTAATGGGTCAAGATACAAAGAATTTTATTTGTTCCACGATAAATAAAACAGGAATAACATTATTGAACAATAGTAAATGGTGTAGTAATAAAATAAATCATACTCCTAAATCCTTGATGATTTATTCTGATATTAATGGCTGGTTCCTTGGATTATCTACCATGACTTGGGCACATTATTCACAGATGGTTTGGTTTCGTTGGGGGTGGGTCTTAGGTAGTAAATACATGAATTCTAATGAATTGATTAAGATTTAAAGAATAGTATATAAAGTAGTATATAGACAAGGCATCATTTGCTAATGTATTTTTTGCAAAACTTTTTTACTGAAAATGTAATCAATTCACCATAATTCAAAGTCATCATCATCATCCTGGTTATTTCTTGTTTCCTTAACCCTTTCCATTGCATATTTATCTTGTTCATATTTCAGTTGTTCCTGAAGTTGACCTCTTTCAACAATATCTTCCTGTGAAAGTGAATCCTTACCAGCAAGACAATTATCACCCAGATATCTATCTAGTAATTCACTAGCTTGTAAATATTTTCCTCTTAGCACTAATTCATATATACAATGCTTCAAGTAAGATCTAAAAATATTTTTATTATAATTATTTTCTCTTAAATCCTTATTGAATTTTTTCATTGTTGAACGTTTATACACAAATGGCAATCCATCAATCAAAGAATCAAGTGATGCATACTTCATTCTCATTGAAATTAAACTTTTACTTATATTTTGAGATCCAACACTTTCTTCAGCGGCTTTCCATACATTATCAAATAAGAGATATTGTATTGAGAGATTTGAGTTTGTTTCCTGTGACATTAATCCATGAGTTTCTAATTCTTGTCTAACATGAAAACTAACAGTGTTACCAAATAAACCTGTTAATCTCAAAGCTAAATGCCAATATCTTAATAAATCAACTTTTGATAACGAAGATGAATATAATGACATTAACGCTTGACAAATTTGCAAACCTGTAACTAATTCACCATTCTTAGTATAAACTAAAAGAACTGACATTAAAACATTCAAATCTGGATCATTATTAGTGTATAAGTTGATCTGAGCCTTTTTTGGAATAGAAACTTCATAGTTATCCTTGATCATTACCCCCCAATTGGATCTGATATAATTACCTATAGCTGTCAAATCACCTTGGTTACCAAAAGCACGAATAAATGCAGCTGAAACGTTACTATCGGGGTTTTTAATTGTATATAAAGTATTCTTTGTTTCACCATCATCTAAGCCTAGTGCATTAATTGATAATTGATATCTTGTTAAAAGTTCCTGCACTGAATTAACATGTGATTTATATTCATACTTTTGATGTAGTTTTCCGGAATAACCTTTAAAAATATTAGCACCATATATATTCCAAGATTTGATGGATGTCTTAGTCAGTAATTCAATTTTGAAAGCCCATAACAAATTTGTTAAATTATAATTTTTAGTTTCTAACACTGATATGATATCAATAGCACGTTTAGGACTTTGTGAGATAACAAAAAATTTAACAATGTTCTCAAAGTCATAAATATTCAATCGTATCTTATTATCTCTATTTACATTTGAAAATTTAGAATTATCAGTAATTGTAAATGCATAAGAATCTGAACTTAAAAAGATATTAAAAATCTTTCTTAATGAAGAAGCTACATTTTTTAAGTTTTGATATTCATTTTCTAGTAGGTTGCTTTCCTCACTAAATTTGTCTTTGTTTCTTTGCAAAGATTTAAAATCTTCAAGTATATTTGAATAATAATTAAACAAACGTTTAATAATTAAAGAACGCTCATAATCTGAAAACAATTCAATTTGAGTATCTGTTGCCTTAATTAAATATAGTTTCTTCATTCTCTCAAATAATAGTAAATCTGATTGATTTTGTAAAATGTATCTAATTGTTTGAACGTTGTTTTTCCAATAAGTACTTGATTTTGGAGCCCTCTCAAGGCTTCTTTCTGAACAGCATTTAGATATCTCTGAATTCAAAATTTCAGAAACATTTTTACCACTGAATTTGAAATCATCTTCATCTCTTTTAATGATGGAAACTGGTTTTAACGGTTGAGTTGTAAGTTTATTGAAGTTGTATTCTAAATTTTCAAAATTAGCCCCTTCTTGTAATAATTTTTTATTATATTCTGTCAAGCTAGATGATGGAACAAAAAACGTCAAGTGACGTTTTGGAATAAACGTCCTCAACATAAGTAATCCCTTAAAATCGTTGATTTTAACGTCTTGTTCAATGAAAAATCTTGAAATTTTCTCTTTTTTCTTTTCATTTTAATTTCACGATAAATACTACACAATAATATAAAAACTTACGTAAGCGGTTTCTGATTTATAATAATCAAAAGTTATCAATTTCAATGCCCTTACCAAGCTCTATGGCCTGTTCCATACAGTAATGTCCCACCCAAACATCCATGATACAAAGACCGACAATTTTAGAAACAACAACTGGACTTTTAGAAAGAAACTCCAATTGCTTGACATCTGTGGTATCGGAAATAACAGTACTGTATTCAATTAAACTGTCTTCTTTGATTTCATTTTGAATAAATTCACCAGCTTCATGCAGACAATGTTCTTTAGAGTCAACAATGATTTTACCACCTTTAGCTAATACTAAATCTTTTAAAACTTCTCCTTGAACTTCAATCATATGAGGCTTATATGAACCAATAGCAGCAATGTAAACACGAGATTGACATTTCTCTACTAATTTCTTAGTAATTGTTGGTTCTGTTGTTGGAACACAAGAAAAAATAACGGTAGCTTTTTCAAAATAAAATTCAAGTTTAGCATCATTGGATGCTAAAGGAATGAAATCAATGTTATCACCTTCGTTTTCTTTTTCAAAGTTATGACAAAATAATCTTGCCTTATCCAAAGTTCTATTGACACAAACTACTTTATCGAACCTTTTAGGATATAAGATAAGGGCTAAACGCAAATGCCAAACGGCTTGATCACCAACACCAAACACAATTAAAGTATCCTTGTTACCATAATCTAATCCCAATGGGAAAGTCCTTGTTAAACCTAAAGAGGAACAAAGTCCAGTCCTAAAGGCCGTTAAAGTTGCACCATTAATTATGGCTAATGGATAACCATTTTCTCTATCCAAGATAGTAGTGATACCCTTTAATCCCTCTTTGGAGGCTGTAATTGCCTTCATACCAACACGGGTCCCTTTAGATGTCATAAATAAATGTGTACAACCATACTCTGTAGCAGTAACAACTCTTGGTGGAATTGTAGAATGGTCATTTTGATATTCTAAAAGAGCACTTTCCAGTGTTCTTTGATATCTAGTCAGAGCCGGTATATTCAAACTTTTCAACAAGCCAGAAATAATTTCATCTGTAAGCACTAACATTGTAACGTTTCCTTAATCAATAGAATGAAAAAGTGTTGACAACTGGGAAAAGACTTCTTTCAAATCAACGGCAGTTTCCTGTTTGGGACGCTTTCTACTATTTTCCTAGTATAGCATACTTAGCAACAAAATGGAATCGCAGTTATTAAAAAATCAATTAGAGCTTGTACTTGGTGGCAATGAATGGCCATGGACCTACACTGTTCAATGTGTAGAAAATATGAAGGAAGATGACTTTTTGAACTGTTTGCAGATTCTTGATGATAATTTAGGTGACGTTTATTCATTAATTCAAGGTAGAAACTGGAAAACTAAAAAATTAATTGAAATGAAGGAAAATGGATTGGTTTATGTATTGCTAGGGCAATTAGGGTTTGTTTCTCTTAGAATAATTGCAGAAGTTTCCTTTAGAGTGGTCTATTTATATGAAATTCAACTAGGTGAATCGCAACGTGGTAAAGGCAATGGAACGAAGCTATTAAATTCAATCTACAAACTGACATGTAATATCAGTAAAAATGCACAACTTAGAGAAGAATGGATTGCCAATAATATGGAAATTGGAGATGATGATGTTTCAAAACTAGAAAATGGAGAATCTGTTGTTACTTCAACAGCGTTAACAGTTTTTAGCTCTAATTTAGGAGCTAGAAGACTATATGAAAAGATTGGCTATAGATTAATGGAGGGTAGTCCGAAGGCAAGAGTTTTAAGAGGACGCGTTGTTGAGCCTGAGTACTACATTTTAGAAAGAATTGTCAGACTTTAGATAATTTTATAAGATCCTAATGTTACGATAAAAAAAATGAATATAGTGTCAATTAACTTATGTATATTTCAATAAATTTTTATGTTTTATAGATTCGTATACAAGAAATAGTTTTAAGATTTTAGAATAGCTTGCCACTCTACACCGTCACTTTTACTTTGTTCACTTCTTCCATTTTTTGTTAACCCTTGGGCACTTCTGTTACTTCTATTTATATATAAATAATGCTTATACTTAAAGTCTTGTTTTTACGTATTTACTTTTCTTTAAAACCACTGCAAACTTTAGTGTTAATATTTTATTAAAATATTTTAAATAAAATTAATGATCCAAAAACGTTGTAAACGCCAATTTCAAAAAGTCTTTTAAAACAAAAAATCATAACAAAATTTTAAAAAACAATAACTATACATTTGTCTTAAAAAGATTTGAATAATGGATATATCTAGTATCCTTTAAAATGCTGTGCTTTTTTTTATTAATATTTTTATTTTGAATTGAATATCAAACAACTGGATATTCGTTGTACGCTGAGCAGTTTTTAAAATTGATATCTGATAGTAAAAACTTAAGGTGGTATTTCAAAATTTTATTCCCTTAAAAAAAGTTAATTAGAACAAACAACTTCTAAAAAAATGACCTGCGTTTCTTTATTTCGTTAAGCCTCTACTTTTCATCATTTGTGTTAAATATTTATCCTTTTTTGAATGTTATAGTTAAATGTCAACCAGCGCGCAACTCATCAACATATTTTTTTTTCATTATAGGATTTATTTACCATCCCAATTATATCACAAGAGTTAAATAAGATGTCAAGTGAACAAGAAGCACCTAAGGTGCAACAACAACAACAACAACAACCACAGCAACAACAAAATAGAAAGAATAAAAACAACAATAACAATAATCGTCGTAAAGGTCCTCAACGTGATCCAATTATTCAACTTTCAACGTATCTTGGTAAAAGACTTTACCTTACATTTATTGGAGGGTCTGCTGTGGAGGGAAGATTAGAAGGATATGATTCGCTGATGAATTTAGTTTTGGAAGACGTTAAGGAAATGGAATCTCCAAATGAAAAACTTAATCATTATAAAAAAATCGTTGTTAAAGGTCAAATGTTATCTACTTTAGAACCAGCTGAAGGCGGTGAAAGAATAGAAATTTCTAACGAACAACCAGTAATTTAGTACTATATAAATTTTTAGAAAAATAAATCTCTATCTTTAACTTCTATAAGGTGTTTCATATTCTTTATAAAAATGGATCAAATATAGGCATTTAATTCACCAAGTTGATCTAGTTGATTTGTATTGACATTTTGATCAGTTTCAATTGACGCTAAAAGCCCTCTTCTAACTGCATCAACACCTTCAGTGACACTCACACTGACATTATTAATCATTCCAGTTGGCCCATCGTAATATCCTGTATCACTTTCTCCAAGCCATGTATCATCTTCATCACTCAAGATTTCAAGTTCCATATGCACATCTTCATCGTGTCCATTCGGATGTTCCTTCTTCCACTCTTTACTTAAAACTCCATCAAATCTATCAGTTAATGCTTCATTTTCATTAATATCTAGATCTATTTTATGATCATTTAATTCGTCTTTAATATTGGTTGATTCCCTATCTATTGCCCAATTTTCTAAATCTTTTCCGTTTACACACTTTTCACCAAAGTTTTCTTTCACCATATGATCAACAACACTCCAACCATATGCGTTAGCAAATCTTCTTCTAACAATCATATTATTATGCGCATCAGGTTTCATAACGACAATAACCTTACGCCATGACATTCCCATGTGCCATCTCCGTGCAATTTTTTCTTCAAGAAATCTCTGTCTTTTACCAACATCCAGCTGTGCTAAAACCTTACTTGAAGGCATAGTTGTATGTGTTTCTGGAATCATACTAGGTTTGTATATTTTATCATGAATAATTGATGGTGGTCTTGTATTTGGATCATTTATATATTCTAAAGCTGGTAAGGGTGGTAATACAACTTTACTAAGTGATGAAATTACATTTGATTTAGGTAATGATAAAAATGATTTATGTTCATATTCAGTTTGATTTTGTTCACATGAAATATCTTCTTCATCACTGCTTTCTGTTGAAGATGTTAACTGAGCTTGAAAATATTTATATTTTGGTGACATATTTTTTTGTTGATAACCTAATGATGGTATACAAAATGCAATTGTGGATTGAACTTTGCCTTTAATAGAGGTTAGTAAATTTGGTAGTGATCCATTTGTCAAAAAAGAGTCACCATTATTATTATCTGCCATACTAATTTGATTTGGAATTTCCGATATTTGATCTTGATTGTTAGATTCACTTGCATCTTCCGAAGTACTACTTTTACTCAAGCAAGTAACTTTACCTTCTTTCATTGCTTGATAAACTTTACTTAATCCCCTCCAATCCAAATATAACAAAGCTGATGTTCTCAAGGGCACAATACCATCGTTAATAACATTAGCGTAAACGCTTCTTCTTTTAAACAGCTTTAAAATCTTGCGAGTTGGCTCACTTGGAATTAATAGTAACAAAGGTTTGCTTCCCTGTAAATTTAAATCTTGTCCTGATTTACCAACAATTCCAAATTTTAAACAAATATTAACATAAGCAGGATTTTCATTTGAAATACCCAACAGAGGGGATGCCATTGCAATATAGTTTTCAGGTTGAATTTCTTTAAAAAACTTTGGGTAATTATAATCAATATAAGAAATGGCAAATGTTTGAACTAAACCACCAAGAGAATGCCCAACAAAAGAAATCTTTTTCACTAAATTCCTTGGCAAATCCTTAATTGCTTCATGCACAATATATTCACCTAACCTTCGACCAAGGTACTTGACTCCTCTTTCAGTTTTACAAACATTACCAGAATAGCCTCTAATAACAATATTTTCACCAGTGCCATCTGCCATCAATTCTATCTGTTCTTTTACATAAGACATATCCGCAGTAACGTTGGAATGAAGTCCATGTGTCAAAATTACTAAATGAATTGGTTCCTTAATAGATTTTGGAGGTCGATTCCAAATATCTAAAGTGTTCAAATGTTCAACAGATAGCAGTTGTTTCGAATAGTTACCATCTTTTAAGGCACTAAGGTTTGAATTCACAGAATCATGATCCCACCCAATTGCAAATTCAAATCCAATTTGAGCTGTAGAACTAAACACAATCTGAGAAATAACTTCAACAATCCATATATATTTGTCTTGTAACTTGTTTAACGTAATTTTATGATTTAGAGACTGTCCCGGATTAATATTTGGTTGAAATACTGGCTGTTCGTTTGTGCTAAAACATTGGTTTTCATAGTTCCATTTCGAATCTCTTATGTCTGCGTATATCACATATGGTCCATTAAGATAAGCTGGTGCCAATAAAATATTTTCATTGTTTTTGATTCTAAAATGAAGTGATTTGCCTAGATCTGATTTAATATCTTGCGGGGTATAAGTAATGATAAAACGATGTATATCCCCTACACCAATGACGTCGGACTTTTTGTAGAGTACGGATGAAGTCATTGATTGTATCGTTTGATTAAATATTTTATGTAATTGTATATATGTTCAGTATAGCTACGTAAGAATATAGAGATATCGTAGCTTAATTATTTTTTTGCCCTTTCTAATATCTTTTTTTATATATTGGCGGAACGAAAGCAAAAGTTGAAAATTTAAAAATTGAAAATCGCTGAGCATTTATATCCTAACGACGACAAAAACATTGTCATAATTATCAGGGTTAGAAGCTTACATAATATTTTCACGTGACTGTGGTTTTTTCCCCAGTTCTTTCAAGCCATTTATCCTTCACAACCCTGTGGTTTGGTATTTAAATTAGTGACACCGGTTTGCATTATAATTTTCGAAAAATAGCATGTTATATGAAGAAGCCTTCTATATAATTATAGCATAAATAAATCGCTACGTTTTTATGAATATATCTAATGTTTTTGTCTTACTTATTTGCACCAATATCTTTTGTCTGAATTGGTAATGGTATGCTGAGCGATCAGTATGAAAGGAAAAATGATTAACAAATGATGATAAGAAAAAAGGTATTTTATGTTACGTAAAAGAAAAAAAGGCTGAACATTTTATTAAAGGGTAGACCAGTATACTTCAAAGAAAAGCAACTCATCTCTAATGACCTTGATTCTTTATTACTGACCGTGCCATTTCTCCATTTGTGTATGCATAACACCGGGCCGGAACCTTTCATATTTTTTACAAAAACCGGGCCGTTAAATTTTTCAAATTACTCACAAAAAAAGATTTGGAAAATTTGGAATGACTCTAATCTTGTTCTTCTTCTTTAAACTTTTAAGTGAAAAATGCTCTCTGCGTCTCTTAGATGTGCTGCTAAACGCAGTTTCTCAGGTGCTACTACCAAGTATGCTCTTCGCTCAAAATACGCTATGTTTTCAGCGCGTCGTTACGCCTCTGCTGCTACTTCTTCTTCTGTCACAAGAGAAACTCCTTCTCCTGCCTTTAATGTTGATTCAGTCTCTGATTTGAGTACTGAAACAGCACATTCAAAAATATCCACTCCTCAAATGGATGCATCATTTATCGGTATGACTGGTGGTGAAATCTTCCATGAAATGATGAAACGTCATAACGTTGATACCATTTTTGGTTACCCAGGTGGTGCCATTTTACCTGTTTACGATGCTATTTACAACTCTCCTCACTTCAATTTCGTTTTACCTCGTCATGAACAAGGCGCTGGTCATATGGCTGAAGGTTATGCTAGAGCCAGTGGTAAACCCGGTGTTGTTTTAGTTACTTCTGGTCCTGGTGCCACCAATGTTATCACTCCAATCGCTGATGCTCTTGCTGATGGTATTCCATTGGTTGTTTTTACAGGTCAAGTTCCAACTTCTGCTATTGGTACTGATGCTTTCCAAGAAGCTGATGTTGTTGGTATCTCCAGAAGTTGTACAAAATGGAATGTTATGGTGAAAAACGTTGCTGAGTTACCAAGAAGAATCAATGAAGCTTTTGAAATTGCAACTTCAGGTAGACCAGGTCCAGTTTTGGTTGATTTACCAAAGGATGTCACTGCTGCTATTTTGAGAACTGAAATTCCAGTTGCTTCAACTATCCCAAAAACAACAATGCAAAATTTAACTAAAAAGGTGTCTAATCAGCACACTATGGAATGCATAAAAAGGTCTGTTGAACTTCTGAAAAAGTCCAAAAAACCAATCATTTATGCTGGTGCTGGTATCCTTAACTCTGAAGATGGTCCTAGGAGATTAAAGGAATTGGCTGATAAGGCATGTATTCCTGTTACCACCACTCTTCAAGGTCTTGGTGCTTTTGATCAACGTGATCCAAAGTCTTTAGATATGCTAGGTATGCACGGTTCTGCTGTTGCTAACATGTCAATCCAAAATGCTGATCTTATTCTTGCTCTTGGTGCAAGATTTGATGATAGAGTTACTTGTAACCTTCTCAAGTTCGCCCCAGAAGCCAAACTTGCTGCCTCAGAAAATCGTGGTGGTATCATTCATTTTGAAATTTCCCCAAAAAACATTAATAAGGTTGTGGAGGCAACTGAAGCTGTTGAGGGTGACGTTACCGAAAACCTTGAATTATTCAATGACTTAATTACTCCTGTTACAGAAAGACCTGAATGGTTTAAAATGATTGATCAATGGAAAGAAAAATATCCATATTCTTATCAAAAAGAAACTCCTGGCTCTATGATCAAGCCTCAAACACTTCTGCAAGAAATTTCAAAACAAGCTCATGCTACTGGTAAGGAAGTTATCGTCACAACTGGTGTTGGTCAACATCAAATGTGGGCAGCTCAACATTTTACTTGGACTAAGCCACGTACTTTCATTACTTCTGGTGGTTTAGGTACAATGGGTTTTGGTTTACCATCAGCAATTGGTGCTCAACTTGCTTGTCCTAATGCTATAGTTATTGATATTGATGGTGATGCCTCATTCAGTATGACCTTAACTGAATTATCTGCTGCTGTTCAAGCTAAAGCTCCAGTTAAGGTTTGTGTTTTGAATAACGAAGAACAAGGTATGGTTACCCAATGGCAATCTCTTTTCTACGAACATAGATATTCCCACACTCATCAATCTAATCCAGATTTCATGAAGCTTGCTGATGCCATGCATATGAAGGGTATTAGAATTGCTACCCAAGAACAAATGAAATCTGGTGTTAAAGAGTTTTTAGAATATAACGATGGTCCTGTTTTACTTGAAGTCTTCATTGAAAAGAAGGTTCCTGTTTTACCAATGGTTCCAGCTGGTAAGGGTTTGGACGAATTCATTAGCTTTGATCCTGAAGTCGAAGCTGAGCAAAATGAGCTGAGACACAAGAGAACTAACGGTAAGTATTAAAAAAAATCCTTACTTTGATAGAGAGTTGTAGTTTACACTGTATTTAGAATAATGTTTTTTAAAAAGAAAGTTTTTAGGTTGGTTTGTTGATTTTATGACATATATTCGTTTTGTTGCATTTTTTATAAAAAGAATACCTAATAAAGGGTCAATAAAACTATTGTATTGATATACTGCAAAATATTAAAACCTTATGAATTATAAATTCATTAATCACCACGCTTAAAAAATCTTTTGAAACCTTCATTAAAATTAGATCTGTCAGCAAAGGTTTTCAAATTCTTTTCTAAATTGTCCTTTGTTGTGAGCAATGATGTTGTATCAATTTTCGGATTTTGAAAAAATCCAAAATTTGGTTTTGGTGATGATTCCAAAGTACTGGTACCGCTATTATCATCAAAAGAGTCATCAACTCCAAATGAATCATTGGTAGTATTAAGTGATTTGTTTCCGAGCCAAGCACTTATACTTGATGAATTTGGACTCAGGCCGCCTGATTGTTGTGGTTTTGGTGGTGGTGATAATTGTGGATTGCTGTTACTATTAAGGTTGCTAATAAGATTTGTAGGCAAATATGATGAACGGGTCCTTTGATGCGATGTGACAGAATTTGGAAGTTTTAATGATTGTAAATAATGATTCGATTCTTCAAGTTCTTGTGATGATGAATATTCTTTTAACCGTTGTTTAAAAACATCCATATATTTAAACTTTTCTTTCTCAGAATCCAAACCCTCGCCATGAATGACACCTTTTAAGTTTAGTATTTTCATAAAATTAGAAAAGCTTGAATCTCCAATAATTGTAAAATAACTGTCAACAAATGTATCATTAGGATTGACGGATACCATTAAAATTTTCAAAAATTTGTCAACATTACCAAACTCTTTGTTAATGTGTTTCTTGAATGTAACTGTTTGTGATATCTTTTGTTTACCAATTTCAATGATATCTGGTAACTGTAAAAAAAATGTTTTTAACTCTTGTATATCAAATTTGAATTGCTCAGCAATAAGAATCGTAACAGGTTCAAATTTTAGTATATTGTTAACAGTGGATTTTAAAACACTATCAGCTAATTTATCAATAATATTTCTGATGTACGCGACTTTGCTAATCCTTTTGAAAATGAATCTACAGTTTTCGTCGATAGTTTCCTTAACAGAAATTAAATATCTTGATTCACCAGAAACATCATTTAAGAGTTTCCAATTTTGATTATTTAGTTCTCTCCACGCAAACTGTAAATCATTCTCAACTTTGAAAATCAATAAATTAATACAATTGTTAATTAGTTTCATAAATCCGTTTCTTTGTTCTTCAAATCCAATTTTGGACTCCAAGTCATTAGAAGCCATTAGTGATTTTATTTTCTCTTCTAGTTGTGTGACTGTGGTTGAGCAGTAATTTGCCGTATTTAGAATTGAGCAAATGATTTCAATACCTTCTTCTTGATCCTTTGCTTCAGAAGAATTCAATGTTTTACCATCAGGCAAAATCGACTCTAAAATTTTAGATTGATATAATCCTAAATACTTTCCAAAAATCTTGGAAAGACGAATCAATGGTTTGCCGTTTGTTAATTTTGATAATTGCGAAAGCATTTGTCTAAACTGTCTAAATAATTCAGCTGAACTCTCTAGGACATTTGCAGATGGATTGTCATCATCACCAACTTCGGCTCCCGACTTTTTAAACATCATATTAGGCTTTAAAAACTCTGTGAACTTCTTATCAAGTTGAGATCCTTGATAATCAATCCAGTAATTTAAGTATGGTTCAAATACGTCAGAGATGGATTTATCAAAAGTAATTTCTTCTTTATCGGTCCTTGATTCATCAAAAGACTTATAGTACTTGAATTTTTGGTTAAGGTAATGTTCAAATTCTAAGGTTTGAGAAAGTGAATCTAAAAGTAAATTAACATCAACATGATTGGAATTAATTCTGGTTTCTTTTGCAAGGACTTCCCTTAAATCGCTTTTTGTCATATCACAAAATGTTTTTACAACTTTCAATTTCATGTGCCATGCTTCTGGAAACATGGATAAATGTTTTGTTTCAAAATCCGTTATAATATTTTGAAAATAAATAAACCTTCTTTTCAGGTTATCAAGAGAACCGGCTTCTTCTGTACTTTTAAAAATCTTCGAGATATCTTTAAGAACAACGCTAACATACCATTTGCGCAATTTCTCCGCAAATGCTGTACCAATTAACTCTAAAATATGGCATGCATCTGATAAAGTAGGATTTGTTATGTTATGTTCGTATTCTCTTTCAAAATCATCGAATATATCATCAACAATTTTATTTTTTATTGCTAGCACCTTCCTATGCAAAATATTGACATCATCTATACTTTTGTAATCTTGAAAATAATCGTTCAGTTCTAGAACAACAGAAAACATCTGCATTATTTGTGTATAGTCTTTATTTTGAGTTGTTAATTTTATTTGTCTTTCTAATTCATCAAAAGCTGTAGTGTACATTTGTAATCTTTTTAAAGTAGTCATGGTAAGTGTTAAATTCTCTTTGCAGATATCGAATCTTTTTATATTTTCAGTCATTGTGTCTATTTGAACTCCCGTTGTATTTGACAAATCTATTAGCTCGCTATATGAATTCATAACTTGTTGCATTTGATGATGAAGTTCATCAAACTCTTCATTACTATCTTTAATGTTATTATTATATTCTTTTCTTAACTCCATGATTTCTTTATCGAGATCGGTTTTGTATTGTGAAGTTAATTGGAAGAGTAACTCCATATCATCTAATGCAGCAGGATCGTCCAAGAGCTCATATAAATCATCAAGGGGATCGTAATCAACACTTAAAATCGATTGCTTAGAACTGGAAATAGTTTGAGGAGCTACTGCATCCAGAATCTGCATTTTCAAGGACGGCATTGATATATAAAGTTTGGCGTCTTCAAATCAATCACTTAGTATAAACCGCCAAATTTTTTTTTTCTTCAACTGTCAACGTTCATCATTAACTCTTAGTATAACACATCAAAATGTCCTTGAAATTACCTGGAAATCCACGTAGTTCTCTGTTCAAACAGGGCTATCAAATGCACAGCAATACTGATGGTGCAATCAACAGAAATATTCAAGCTTGTAGGGAAATGTCTGCTTTGATTTCATCAAGTATTGGTCCTTGTGGTAAAAATAAAATTATTGTTAATGATTTAGGTAAAATATTCATTACTAATGATGCTGCCACCATGATCAAAGAACTAAACATTGTTCATCCTGCTGTCAAAGTGTTGGTTATGCATTCGCAACAACAAGAAGAAGAAATGGGAGATAATACTAATTTTGTTTTGGTTTTAGCTGGTGAGTTACTTCATTTAGCTGAAAAATTAGTTGTTTTAGGTTTAACCCCAACTGAAATTATTCAAGGTTATAAAATGGCTAACAAGTTTGCTCTCAAAGAATTAGAATCTTTAGTTGTCGATGAAGTTAAAAGTGTTGTTGATAAAGATGAACTTATGAAAATTATCTTGCCTGTTATTTCTTCCAAGCAATATGGACAAGCTGCTATTATTTCTAACTTAGTTGCAACTGCTGTTCAACAAGTGATTCCAAAGAAGAATCCAAAAGCTTTTAATGTGGATTCTATTCGTGTTGTCAAAATCATGGGTGGTTCGATTCATAATTCCTTTGTTATTAAAGGTATGGTCTTCCCAAGAGAACCTGAATCTCAAGTCAAAAGAGTTTCTGAAATTTCAAAGGTAGCTATATTTAATTGTCCTGTTGATATCTCAGCTTCTGAAACCAAGGGCACTGTTCTTTTACATAATGCTGACGAAATGATGGATTTTTCCAAGGGTGAAGAAGATGAACTACATAAGGTTATTAAAGAAATTCACGACTCTGGCGTTAAAGTTGTTGTAGCTGGTCAAGGTGTTGGTGAATTGGCTTTACACTTTCTTGATAAATATGAAATTTTAGTCTTAAAAGTTCCTTCTAAGTTTGATTTGAGGCGTATATGCCGTGTCTGTGGTGCAACTCCTTTAGTAAGATTAGGTGCACCTTTACCTGAAGAAATGGGTTCCATTGACATTGTTGAAGCACAAGAAATTGGTTCTGATAGAGTTACAGTTTTCAAACAAAACGATGAAATTTCACTAACTTCAACTATTGTTATTCGTGGTGCAACACAAAATAATATGGACGACATTGAACGTGCAATTGATGATGGTTGTGCCTCTATTAAAGCCATCTTAAAAGATCCAAAGCTTTTGCCTGGTGCAGGTTCTACGGAAGCTGAATTAGTAAAGAGAATTACTAGTTATGGTGAAAAAACACCTGGATTATTACAATTGGGTATCAAGAAATTTGCTGAAGCATTTGAATTTTTACCAAGGTTACTTTGTGAAACTTCTGGTTTAGATCCAAGTGAAGTTTTACCAAGATTGTACGCTTCTCATGTTGAAGATTTTCCTGAAAGTTTATATTTTGGTATTGATATCGAATCTGAAGATATTGATGAATGCCTTTTAGACGTCACAGAAGAAGGTATTTATGATTCATTTATTTCAAAGAAAAATGCTATTAACTTAGCAACTGAGGCTGTTTGTACTGTTCTTTCAGTTGATCAAATTATCGTTGCTAAGAGAGCTGGTGGTCCAGCAATGCCTAAGCAACCAAAACCTGGTAACTGGGACCAAGCAGATTAAAATTTTAATGTATAATCGGCAACTTATATATATATAATTAAACATAAAAAAAGACAAGAAATAAACATATATAAGTGAATATACTTAGACACAAAACATTTAATTATAAGCTATTAAGCAAGATAGGTAAACAACTACTATTTTGTTTAATTGTTTCTATTATTAACTTTAAAAAAATCCAAGCACAATGATGAATGTAATAATGCTGCAAACTTTCATCGTTTTGGAATTAAACTTAAATGTTCCTGCTTTATTTTGTTTCCTAATTTGTGATTGATATGTAGATAAAACTGATTGTGTGTTATATGATATAGTATTATTTGATATTGAATCTGTTATAGAAGTACTAAAACCAATCATTGAAGTATTCATTGTATAATATATTTTGAAGTTGGTATTGATTATTTAATAGGGACTATATATAAAAAGGGCAAATTTAATTGATGACCTATTATTTTTAGCTAAGGACAGATAATGCAAGACAAAAAATACAATTTTTATGATGCATTCGCAAGAAAAGTAATGCTAAAAGGTATTATATATAGTGATGGTAATGAGAAAGTAGTAACATATAAAATATATGAGCTTCAATTGATGTCATAAAATCTCTTGTTTTGATTAGTAAAGTTATCATTACTTAAAGATAAAACGCTTGGTTCCGAAGATTGTAATTTTAAGGCATGTAGTGATTGATCTTTCATAACGCTACTGGTGCTTGAAGTTCTATCATCAATAAATGACGTACTGGATAGATCTTTTGAAAAGTACATTGGATTTTCGTATTGAGTATTTAATCTGTTAATAATCAGGGGCTGCAAGCCATCAGCAATAATAACAATACCTGTTTTATCTGCACCTCTTGGTAAGATCAAATCAGCATATTCCTTGGTATCAATTATATAATGTTTCATTTCTTGTCTTGCATGGTTTAGATAAATATTCATCACTGATTCCAATTTTTCAGATTGTTTTTCATGTGGTAAAGGCAAAACGTCTTTTTTAATCCATCTACCTAACCTAACATCAGCATCACAATCAATAAAAACAGATATATTGGCCATTTTTCGAATTTCCGAATCAAAAAGTGCATAAAGACCAAATAAAATAATAATATCAACTTTAAATTCATTATTTCTTAATTGAGCTTTGATTTTTTCAAAATCAAACTGATCAGGGGTTTTTGAATCTTTGGTTTCTTCTTTAAATTCATAATAATCCATCATATTGATAATTTTAATTTTTAAAATAGGAAATCGATTCAAAAGGTCCTCTTGAAGTAAAACAGAAGCAGTTTTCTTTCCACTAGAGTGACAACCAGCAATAACAACCAGCAATGGTGCTTCTACCATTTTGTGTTATCAAAAATGATGAAGATTATAATGCTGCAAGGTCAAAAAATTCTTTTTACGAGTTTTTTTATATCTTTGCGCCTGTACATTTAATGCACTTCATAACAAACTAAGTTAGTTCATAATAAATCTAAGAAATGTCATAGGTTTTAGCAGGAACATGCACTAATACTTGAAATAAAATATAATGACTTGTTAAATTTAATCTCCCTATAATTTGAATTTCAAAAATGATGTCCAATTTAACAATCACTTGAAGATTAAAAAAGAGTTTAATTTTTTGTCATCAGCTGTTGTCTGGAACTCAAGACTAGCATAACAAATATATTTTACCACAATGATTTAGAATATAATCAGCTGAATATTATGAAAATTTCAATTACAAACATTTATTAGTTCTTTATATTATTCATTATTACTGCTCACCTACAAAAAATGCTTTGATATTCACGTCAGATACCAGAGTTGCTCCTTTAAATGCTAGATTTACCCATATTTCACCCCAGTTCTGTATTTAGTTTGTTCAATACGGAACAGTTCAAATACTAAAGGTTTTCAAGTCGCCACTTTAAAAGTAATTCCCTAGTCTTAAACTTTCAAATTCTTGCATGATAGAAAACGCCGTTAAAGCTCATGCTATAGTTGGTACTAGGTCATAATCGTTTTGTGAGCAGTTTGGTATGGTTTTTTCACATATCTCTACTGCAAGTTTCAAAAAGATATAGTAGACAAGTCTTTGAAAGCTGTTCTTCCAGTTTCTATAACGCTTCAAGTTTTTCTAGAATAACGGTCAACGTACTAGAGTGATTTATCTACTTTATTTGTTTTACTTTAGTCTTGTGTATGATATTGTTGAAGATAGGAATTTTTTACACAGATCTAACTTATTTTTTCAATAAAATTTTTTTCAAGTACAAAACTCTTAATATAACATTTGTTACAATTAGACAGAAATGGAGTTTGATAGGGATGCTGATAAAGAGCTTAAGTTTAAGAATGATAAAACAATCCCAGTTACAGCTTCTTTTGAAAAAATGAAATTAAAAGAAGATCTCTTAAGAGGTATTTATGGTTATGGGTTTACAGCACCATCTGCTATTCAATCGAGAGCAATTACACAAATTATTTCAGGTAGAGATACTATTGCTCAAGCACAGAGTGGTACAGGTAAAACAGCTACCTTTTCAATCGGTATGTTACAAGTTATTGAAGCAGGTAATAAATCAACCCAGGCAATTGTATTATCACCAACAAGAGAACTAGCTACGCAAATTCAAAATGTTATCAAGGCACTTGGTAATTTTATGAATGTTAGGGTTCATGCATGTGTTGGAGGAAAAAGTGTTGGAGATGATGCTAAGGCCTTAACTGCAGGACAACATATTGTCAGTGGATCACCAGGCCGTGTTCTTGATATGATTAAAAGAAGAAATATTAATGCAAGACATATGAAGATGCTAATCTTAGATGAAGCAGATGAATTATTAAGTAAAGGATTTCAAGAACAAATATACGATATATATAAATTATTACCACCAAGTGTTCAAGTTGTTGTTGTTTCAGCAACATTACCTAAGGATGTTTTAATAATGACAAAAAAATTCATGAATGAACCTGTTAAAATCTTAGTTAAAAGAGATGAAATCACATTAGAGGGTATCAAACAATACCAAATCCAGTTAGAAAAAGAAGAATGGAAGTTTGATACACTATGCGATTTATATGATAATCTGACAATTACACAAGCTGTGATATTTTGCAATACTAAGAAAAAGGTTGACTGGCTTGCCAATCAACTAAAAAAAGCCAATTTTACAGTGGTTTCAATGCACGGTGATATGAAACAAGATGATAGAGACAAAATTATGAATGATTTTAGATTAGGCAATTCAAGAGTATTAATTTCAACCGATGTTTGGGCAAGAGGTATTGATGTTCAACAGGTTTCATTGGTTATCAATTATGATTTGCCATTAGACAAGGAAAATTATGTTCATAGAATTGGAAGATCAGGGAGATTTGGCCGTAAAGGTGTCGCTATCAACTTTGTTACTAATGAAGATGAAGAAATGTTACACGAACTAGAAAACTACTATTCAATTAAAATTGATGAAATGCCAAGTAATATTAGTGAAATTATGTAGTGTTTAATATACTAAGTAATGTATCAGTTCGCTTTTTGAATACATTGATTATTTGTTCAATTGATTCATTTTCATCTATTCTTATGTCATTAGATGTTCCACTTATAACAATATTTTTGATTATATCACTTTCATCGTTAACATCCTGAAAATGCCACTGATCTATCTTAACATTAGATTCCTGCCATCGACTAGATATACAATTAACGTTAACATCACTAGTTTGATTATCCACATCGACTAATATAACACCATTTTCTTCATTTTCGATAGCAGGTTCAGGGTGTGAATCATTGGTTATTATGGACGGGTATTTATAAACTTTATATTTCGAATCGAAAACAGTAGCAGAAGTGTTAAGCGAAGGTTGTACTACTTTAGATTGATCGCATATGGTAACGGTATAATGAACACCCATCTGAATATGGGTTATAATGCAAAGAATCAAATAAAAAGAATAACTTTGAGGACTTCTTTTTTTTTCAAAATAAGACATCGAAAAGTAGAGAAAGGTAATACAAGCATTAATTATAAAAGGTTAAAATGTCAATTATTTCTTCTTGTTAGAAGTAGAGTTCTTTGGCAATTCCTTAGCATAAGGGATGAATTCAGGCTCACCTGGAATATACTTTCTCAAAACTTCTGGCACCTTCAAACCATCTTCTGTTTGGTAGTTTTCCAAGACACAACAAAGTGCTCTTTCAGTTGCACATAAAGTGGAGTTCAAACAGTGAACATATTTCTTTTCCTTTTGATTCATGGACTTAATACCACATCTAATTTCCAAGTTTCTGGATTGGTAATCGGTACAGTTAGAACAAGAAACTAATTCCTTAAATTCCTTTTGGTATGGGAACCAAGCTTCTAAATCGTATTTTTTAGCAGCAGCATTATTCAATTCACCAGAAACAATTCCAACAACCCTATAAGGAAGACCGAGAGATTGATAGAATTCTTCAGAAGCACCGATCATTCTATCAAATTCTTGCCATGAATTTTCTGGTTCAGTAATACAAAATTGTTCAATCTTTTCAAAGGCATGAACTCTGAAAATACCCCAAGCATCTTTACCATGGGAACCTGCTTCTCTTCTGAAACAAGAAGAGTAACCAGCGTATCTAACAGGTAATTGTTCAGCTGGAGATTCAAACCATTCATTAGAGTGGTAAGCAGAAATTGGTTGTTCAGAAGTAGCAATAAGGTACTTTTCATCATCACCATCTGTAACCTTGTAAAGTTCTTCATCAAATTCAGATAATTGAGCAGTCTTAGCCATGACATCTTTGTTCATCATAACTGGAGCTTGCATTGGAGTGTATCCTTTACCTGCAAGGAAAGATAAACCGTAGTTAATCAAAGCTTGGTTAAGGAAAACACCACAGTTTCTTAAAAAGTAACCTCTGTGACCAACAATCTTAACACCTCTTTCTGGGTCATAACCATCCAATCTAAGAAGAATTTCATGATGAGACAATTTAGCGTCAGCACCAGTAGCAGTTGCAACATTAGTTAACTTTTCAATATTATATCCTTCTGGAGCAAAGGTTCTAACTAATTCATTGTTATCTTCATTATTAGAAACCACAACAGATTCATGAACGATGTTACCAATTTGATTAACTTTATATCTTAATTGTTTATCAGCTTCAATTTCTGCGTCAATAGCAGACTTTTTTTCAGCCAAAATGGTATCCTTTTCTTTTAACAATTCACTGGCATCTTCTTTAGCCTTAAACTTAAGGCCAATTTCCTTTTGAACCTTATTTTGTTTCTTGTTTAATTCATCGACAACAAATCTTAACTTGGTCCATTCCTTGTATTCTTCAATAATTTCATCAACAAGTTCAACAGAAGCACCTCTCTTAGCTTGTGATTCCCTAATAACTTGTGGGTTACCACCCTTTTCTTCAATAAATTGTAAAATATCTAACATTTTGTAACTCGAGTTGAGCAATTTCAATAAGGAAAAGGTGAACAAAAACTGAAAACTTTTTTTCACTTTTTCCTCACAACGCCATTTCAAGAATTTAGCTCAGCACTCCATGTTTCAATCAAAAGATATTAAATTATTAATCGCAAAATATATATACATAAAAGAGAAGTTATAAAAGAGAAAGGAATTAAGGACGAATTGGGAATTCAGCAAGCTCCCTTTTGTTAATAACAGCAACAGGAGCATAGTTAAAGAGTAGTTGTCCAAAGAAATAACCTAAGATCATAGTGATAATTAAGTAACCGTTATAATACATCCACATTAACATCAACAAGTAGGAGACTGTCCATTCACAAAGATAAAAACCAGAACGTGCAATATGTTCCATTGGAGATGGGTAAACAACATTTGGATTTTTACTTGGCAAAAACCATTTGTGAGAGAGAGCAGCTAGAAGAGGACCGAAGAAATTAGATCCCGGTTTGGCTACAGGAATTGTTGATTCTGGTGATTGTTTGTCATCAGCACTAGACTCACCATCATCACAGCAGCAATTAGCTGCGGCACCAATATTATTTGGGGTAGGTCCAACATTTTGCTGTTGTTGATCAAACTTAACTTGTTTAAATTCAGCTACGTTTCTGTCAAATTCAACAACAAAACGATGGTACCAACAGTATGCCATAACCCAAAAAAATACACCAATACAAGTACCAGCAAACATACCTCTAGAAGTCACATGCCAAGATCTGGCAAGGAAACAAGAATCAATAGTATACCAATTCCATAACATAGAGATCTTACATTTATGAGAAGCAACGGTAGATGTAGCAGTAGAAGTAGAACCATGCATATCCATCTTATTATGAAGTTCTAAAGGTAAATATTGTTCCATTATTGATTTAGTTAATTAGTAACGCTTATAATTTTTCCAGTATCTTGTATAAAGAAGATGGAGACACCCTTATATTTAAATGCCCTTTATTCTTCAACTTAGATCTTCCCCTAGTTTAATTTGCTCACTTTGGTGAGAATATTTTAATAATTTGCTCGCTAAGATCTCACATAGGTTTAGTATAGAGTATACTTTCCCAATATGGAAGTCACGCGCATACAATATATGAGGTCGGTGAAGACGATTCTTAAGTTGAACATTGTTTAAAAGGACTTGATAATCCACCTTAAATTGAGAATACATAGGACTGATAAACCTACCGTTAAGTTTTAATTACTCATTCAATATCTTGATATATAACCTGCTATCTAATCTTTGAAACATAAAATTTGATATCATGGATATGGGAACTACTACTATGGCCATGGATATGGGAACAACAGCAACAACAGCCATGACAATGGATATGGGTACTACAACTACCATGGCAATGGATATGGGATCCGGTACTATCACGACAGCCATGAATATGGCTACATATACGTCTGGTATGTCCATGAACATGGCTTCTAACATGGCATCAATGAGTAGCATGACAATGGGTGGTATGTCTGGTATGGGAAATATGTCTGGCATGGGTTCAGCTTCTACTGCAATGGGAAACATGAGTGGTATGGCTGGTATGGGCTCAGGCTCTTCTTCAATGGGTAGTATGAGTGGTATGAAAATGACATGCAGTATGTCAATGTTGTGGAATTGGACTACTAAAGACGTGTGTTTTATTTCATCTCAATGGAAAACTTCAACAAAGGCGTTATTTGGTGGTACTTGTGTTGGTGTTTTTCTTTTACTTATGACAATTGTTTGGTGGAGAAGACTTTTATACGAATATCAACAACAAATTGCTATTGTTAGAAAGGAAGAAATTGCTGCTGTTTATCAAATTCAAGGTGAATCTAATCTTAAGACAATTACTGAGCCATATATTAATACCGATATACCAAAAAATAATTATGCTCTTGATTTATTAATTCCTCTGGCACAAACATTCAAGCATACTTGGCTTACAGGTTTTAATGAAAATCTTTGTATTGTTCAGGGTGATAAAGTTTTTATTTATCCAAGTATTTGGGAACATATAATTTACACTGTTGGTGATACTATGGAATGGAGTGTACACCATGTTATTATGCTTCTTTTCATGTATTTCAATGGTTACGTTTTCATATCTTGTATGATTGGTGCTGGTGCTGGTTGGCTTTTATTTAACTACAAATCTTGTGGTACTATCAATGGTGGTGAAGTCAACAGAAGATGTTGTTTGTAATTTCTACTTGTATATAACGATGAGTTTTTGTGTCCTTTTAATTTCCCTTATTTAATGCCTACATATTCTTAAACAAAATGAGTTAATAAACCAATAAAGACAGAAAATTCAAAATAAATAGTAATTGTTTTTTTTACATTAATATAAAAAAGAATAAATATGTAACATATATGTATGGAGTGAAAAAGGTGCCATTGTAAAAGTGAAATAACAAGAACAAAACAAAAAGTGTATGGGAATTGAGTAAATTATAGTTATGGTGTAATCTGATATCAGTTTTATTTTGATGGATCGTTTCTTTGATAACCCAAATAACCTTGAACATGTGATTCTGGTAAAATAGCAAGATACTTGTCAGCAAGTTCTCTGCAGTCTTCATAACCATTTGGTCCACTAACCTTCCAGCAGTTTTCTAATGCCTTTCTAACCAATTTGAGATATTCAACCTTGACAAATTGCTCCTTCAAAAGAGACTCTTGTGCATTCTTTAAGTCAACTGGATTTCTGTAGTCAATTTCATCAAAGGAAACTTCTGGTGCTGCAGTAAAGGCCATCTTGTTTCTTTCTTTATATTTATTATGCCTTATTTGATTGGTGAGTTAACTTTTTTTGGCGTTCAACTTTTCCTCTTTTTTTCTTTTCTTCCCCTCAAAAGCAAAAAAAAATGTTTAAAAAATGAGCAAATATTTGAATTACGTAACTATGCTTACGTAATAAACAAAAATTTATTTCTATAATATTACGTAATATGATATCACGTGATAAAAGTATTACGTAATTTTTGGTTTACGTAATTGACATATTTTTTTAACAAAGCAGGCTTTTTCTATTATAATAACATTATGCTACTATAATAGTATGGAAAAAAAAAAACATGATGAGATATAATCAAGGGTAAACACCGTTTTCCTTCATATTTATCAATGGCTGACGCTACCGGAAGGCCCTTGCTTCGGGTGAATGCCCAAATAATTGCTTGGGCTCATACAATTTGTGCATCTAGTGCATTTGTTGCAGCATTCATTATTGCCTATTATTTACATTACTATAAAATTGTTAAAAACGAATATTTTGGTTATCCCCAAGAATGGTTCCCAAGTGTGTCAGCAACTATTGGTGATTGGTATCCTGAAAGGTCAATTTTCCAAATCTTAATTGCATTAACTTCTGGTCCTAGGTTTCTTCTTTTGTTTTTCTGTTATATTAGATTATACACACCAAATTCAAAATTGCCTGAATGGGGTTTAATTGCTGGTCTACTAAGAACTGTTACTTGCGGTGGATGGGTATATATTACTTCTAATGATAATCACGACTGGCATGATGTTTTCATGATATCTTATATTGTATTAACGATTCCTTGGGATTATTCAATCACTCAATTATCTCCACCAAGATCTCATGTTAGAAAACTTAGAAAATCAATTGCATATGCATTTTTTGGTACTCTGGTTCCATTAATTTATTTATTCATTCAACATAAAGTTAATCATACGCCAGGTTCATACTCTTACTATGCTTATTGTGAATGGGGGCTAATTATCTTTGATATTGGCTTCGATGCAGTTTGCATTCTTGATTTTAAAGATTTATATGTCGAAATCAATCCCTCTAGAAATGGAGATGAGTTTTTTTCTTCTACATTCAATATTTCTTTAGTTTCTAGAAAATTAGAAACAAACAACGATTTCATTGAAGACAAAAAAGCTCCTACATTTACTCCTAAAACTTATGATTTTAATGATTCATATTTCCAAATAACTATTAACACTATTAACTCATTTATTTTCTGGTCCGTCTTTTCTTCATTATTTTTATGTATTTGGTATTTCCCATTATGGTATATGGGGATTAGCGGATATGAATTAGTTGCCGTTTCAATGTTTGGACCAATTTTTCTTTCAATTCCTAGATTAAAGTCTTACTTTGCTAATAAGCCTCAATCTGCAAGATTTTTTACTTGTTTGTTTGGTGTTGGTTCCTATCTTTTGAAAGACCCAGTCGTTAGACTACTTGCTATTGGTATCGGTAATGTCTTTGCATTTATATCTCTTGCAAATGAATTATACCTAGTTAGTTCAACCAGATCTTCTTCTTATATCAAAAGTTATTCAGCAACTTTTCTTTTAGGTTTGACTTTATCAACAATTGCTAAGTTTGCTTTCTGGACTAATAACCCAATTTGGCCAATTATGAACTATAAAACCGGTGGTTATAGCGGTTTAGGTCTTATTATTGGTCTATTAAGCGCAAATTACACAATTATACCTTCTGATACAAAGCAAAAGGATGTTTATGATTCAATTAACATAACTCGTCCAAGTAAACTATTAACTGTACTTGGATTTGGTGCTTGGTTTTTTTCTGTTACTGCTATGTTAACTGATTCATCGACTATCATTCTTTGGGTTTGGAATGGTTATCCTGTCAAGGGTCCAGTTCCAGTGCCTCATGGTGCTGTTTCTATTGCAGTTATGTGTATTGGTATCTATTGTGGAATCTTGAACACAAATTTCTATAAGTTTGTTACAATTTCTGGTACTTTAGGCGCTGCTACATTATACTTTTACAGTGAATGGGTTGGGTATATTGGTGGATTGTCTTATATGTTTTGGTTATGCTACATTGCCCCAATTTGTTTTGAGCAATTGTCTTTCTTCTGTGATGATTTTGTTAGAGTATTTACATTGTCACTTATTGTTGCTGTTATATTTATTCTAATGCATGTTTGGGTTGTTGCTTATGCTTTTGTGCCTGGTGGACCTATTTTAAGAGAGAGAACAGATATTGTTTTAGGTTTTTCCACTTTATTTATTGCACTATTAATTTTAACCTCTAAAAAGATTAACTTTAAAGAGATGCAAATAAAAAAATCAATTAATAAGTTTGCAAATTACTTAGCATTGCTACTTTTTGCTTCATCGATTATTGCATTCAATAGATTCCAATTCATTCCTCCTCAACCTTTACATCCTGATTCAAGATTGGTCACTGCTGGTATTTGGACTATCCACTTTGGTTTAGATAATGATATGTGGGCAAGTGAGCACAGAATGAGAGACTTAATTAAGGATGCTGAGTTGGATATAGTTGGATTATTAGAATCTGACACTCAAAGGATTATCATGGGTAATAGAGATTTAACTCAAAGAATTGCTGAAGAGCTCGGTATGTACGTTGATTTTGGTCCTGGTCCAAATAAACATACATGGGGTGCTGCATTGTTATCACGATTCCCTATTATTAAATCTACACATCATTTATTACCATCACCAGTTGGTGAATTGGCACCTGCTATTCATGCAACTTTAGATATGTACGGTACCCTTGTTGATGTTGTCGTTTTTCATTCAGGTCAAGAAGAAGATGAAAAAGACAGATATTTACAGTCTCTATACTTACAAATGTTGATGGGCTCAAATGAAGAAAGACCAATGATTTTGTTATCATATTTAGTTACAACACCACACGAAGGTAATTATAATCATTACTCAAGTGAAGCTTCAGATATGCATGATATTGATCCAACTGATGATGATCGTTGGTGTGAATATATCATGTATAAAAAATTAAAAAGAACAGGTTATGCAAGAATTTCAAGAGGTTCAATTACTGACACTGAACTCCAAGTTGGTAAATTTGTTGTCCCATTACCAGATGAACCATTTGATGAGGAATATTCACAGGAAAGAATTCCTGAATCTGAAGTTCCGCTAGATATGAGATTCCCTGAAATGTTTTATGGTGAAGGTGTGAGAGAACATGCTTACCACGTTTTTGACGAACCAAGATATTTCGAATGAATATGCTAATAAGGGGAAAAAAGTATAAAAGGTGATAGAAATCAGCTTATTATTTCTCATCTATAATTTTATTTATTGATTAATTTAACTTTTTTAATTGTCTTTATTTTATGAAATTTACATATTGTTTATAGGATAATAAATGCAAGTGTTTTTCACTTATCATGAAATTTGTGCCTTTATTATAATTTCATAAAAAGAATTTTACTGATCACTAATTGTAAAAAAACTCTTTACATATTGTAATCAAATATATGAAGATACTAGTTTGATTATTTTTTCTCAAAAATATGATAAAATTTTAAAGTTTTAATATAACACTTTTTAGAAAACATTCAGTATTAAGCTATTCAATTACTTGAACCTAAATGGATATTTTATACTTCTTTGTACTCCAATTACAACTGGATGTTTTTAATAGAGTTTACTTTAATTATTACATAAATTACAAAGGCATTGATCTTACCAATTTTTTTATTTAATTCATATCTTATAAATCACAAACAAAAACTTTGTTTTTAACTTAATTAACATATATTATATTACATCTCTTACTGTTAATTTTTTTATTCAAAAGTGTCGACAATATTAATAAACTATTATAATCATTTTGATAAAATTTTTATTGTTTTGCTGAGCATATGTTTTTAATCCCAGCCATCTACTAACCAGCCATGCTCATTCATGTTAATATTGTAATTAATTAATATTAGAGTAATTTGCTAGTTCATTACCATTTTACTTCTCTTTAAATAAAACATCAAATAAATTTAGTATATAAGATATTATATGACAACGCATCAATCAAAGCCATCTTATTTAGGTGATCCATTAGATTTTTGTTTTCCATCACAGGAATCTCTTTCACCTTCAACAAACTCAACCACGAGTGGAAACTATGTTGATGCTCTTGGTTCACCAGATGTTCATATTGAAAGAGTAGGATCTGTTTTAATTAAGTCTGGTTATGCAAAAGTTAAGCCTTTTAGTATTGGAAGTCTTCCAAGTCACCATAGTGAAAGTGTATATGAATACAAAGATTCAAAGATCTTAGTACCTCCTCAAATAATTTTATCTCCAATCAACACTAATAGTTCATTTCCAACAGATTCCAGTTATGACGGTAGTATCTTTTCGGTTCATGACATTGCTGAAAATAAATGTACCCAAAAAGATAATGATAAAAAAATCTCAGATAAAGGAAGATTAATGAATTCAGGTGATGATTTGACTGAAGAACACTATCCAGAAAAGATAGCAAAACATAACTCTACAGAACTGGACTCAATCAGTAATTCAACTGTTAGCCATAAAAGAAGGACAACAATGCAATCTTCTAAGTATTCCATTAGTGAAAGTGCAAATGTATTGAATAGAGAGTCATCTATTGACATGTGTGATACAACTTCATCAGTATATCCATCCAAAGATAGAGTTCCGACTTTAGCAACCTTTAATATATCAAGAAAAAGTTCACACGTAACTAGTTTACGGTTAGCAGATAGGTCCACTGTGAGAGATAGTGAACTGAAGGAAGCACCAAAAATGAAACTAAGTAATAGCTTTAGATCTAAACAATTGAATCATTGGGAAAACGGTGATGAGAAGATAAGTATTGAACTTCCTAGAAGATCATCAAAGAGAATGTTAATCTATGAAAAATTAGGAGTTGAGCCAAACGGCGATGCTCTACTTGGATATTTAAGATCCCAACAAACATTAAAAGGATCAAAAATAAAAAGAAAGAGCAAAAATCTTGATAATTTGAGTAATATGATTAAAGAGTTACAGGAGTTACAGAAAGAAATTGATAATGAAACAGAATTTGAAAGAACATCTCTTAGTGATAATGATAAAGAAAAGGAGTTTATTTTTGATTCTACTTCAACAAAGTCATTTTCAAAGCTGAAGGGTAAAAATGCAAGTATTTCTGCCTCACATTCAAAAAATTATCTCAGTCCATTGAAATCACGCTCATTATCACAAAGTACTAGAGTTATTCAACAAGAAGCACCTCCAATGAAATATCAAATTGCTCCATTTGATGAACATAATAGTTTAAGCAGAAGAAAAACAAAAATCAAAAAGTCGATTAGCGCATTGAGTCTTCTTAGTGAAAATAAAACCAACGCACTACCACAATTACCTGAAGTAGCTGCATCTGAAGTTTGTGAATTAAAAAGATCACCTGCCATCAAAAGAAAAAATAGATTTATTGAAGGTATAATTAAGGTTATTAAGTTAATTATTAACTCGCCCGTTAAGAGTTATAAGAATATTTCTGTTAAAACTAAAAAATTATTTACATTTGGCAAAATGAAGATGAAGAAGAAAAATAATAATAGTAGAACTAAAGGGAAAAAACAAATTACAATCAGTACTCCAAAATTGGTAGAAATTGAAAATACTAGTTTTGGTCCGGATATTCTCTCTACATTTGGAACTTACAGCGGCCCTAAGGTTAAAAGTGCTTCTCTAAAAAAAAAGAATAGTGTTAAAATGCGCAATGATCTTGTCAGAAAGCAGTCTGATACTACAGAGTCAGACTTACTATCATATTGGACATGCTTATTGAAGACTAGTGTTAATACAAGAACTGACTTAAAGATTGATTTACAGAGATTAAGTAAAATGGAACATGTGCCTTCAATAAAAACCAATGCCGCTAGACGGCCAAGCGGCGAAAGTTACAGGCATTCTGAGATGCTTTTGAATAAATATATTAATTCTGAAGCAGGAAGTACAACTTCAACTGGAAGTGAATACTGTTCACTTTGTCAGTCTCTTTTTAGTGATGAAAAAGATGAGTCAAGTGGAACTTGCTCTCAATGTGAAAAGGAAAGTGCATGCACATCGCAAAGATCATTACAAACATTATCTTCATCATTTAGAGAATCTATATATGGCTCGGGGTCATCAATTTCATCGATGGATGAGATATACGATGATTATAGTATGATTAGTGATAGTGATGAAGTTAATAGTGAAAATGATTTCTTTCCGTCAAATTCGTATTTGAGCAGTTATAAACCCGAGAGTTTGATATCAAGTACTGATTCCGAAACAAATGACATGAAAAGGAACACTATCCGTCCATCAATGAGGTTTACTAACTTGCAGCATATCTTAAAGAGCAATGGATCTTTGAAACAAAAAATTACAAGGATCGAACAGGAAGTTGGTGCAGCTGAGTCTTGGCGACCAAAATTGATTGGCCCAAGGCCAATGCCAACTAGAACCAATAATGTTATTCTTGAAGGATCCGATGAAATCATTTATTAATCTTTACTATCCCTACATTTTTCTAACACTAATCTACATAATACTTAAATATTTTACTAATATAAATTCACTTTTTATTAAATTTGACGGACGTCAAAAAATTTTGACATTTTTAAGGGACTAATGCTGAGCATTTGTGCCGGGTGGCGGAAATGTGTCAACAGGAAATAAGGATATAGAAATTAAACTCTAACATGTTCTTCAGTAATAGGAAAGCCACCGGAGTAAAACTATTATGACGCTAAACGTGTCATATTCAAACACCGTGCGCCGAAATTGTTACCCAGGAGGTCTATTATCTGATTGACTTAACTGCGCTTGAACAAAAGCCGTCGGGTTTAGCGCCGTTTTTATATATAAAGGAAACAGGCCCACCTCTTTTATAAATTTTTCCACCGATCTAAACTGCAATTAAGTTTGTCAGCAAGATAAAACAAATAAAAGATAAAGTTATAATGTCATTTGGTATTATCAGTAAGCTTAAGAAGAAATCTCTTGATATGGAAATTGATACAAAGCCATGCGCTACTGCTGGTGCGCTTGCTCGCAGTATTTCTGCCTCATCAAGGCCAAAATCGCCTACTAGAAAACTTTCTGAGAGCATCTTTGATTGGCAGAAAAAAAAAGAAGACTATAATACTATTACAAATGCCTACCATTTTGATTCAGGCCTTTCTGGTTGTCCAAAAAATCAAACATTTTCAGGATTAGCTCAAATTCAAGAAGTTCCACCTCCGAGAGTAAGAAGTGTCAATAACGAATCATCAGCTGGTTCACCTCATATCGAAATGAAAAGAAGCAAATCATTAATTTCTACGTTTTCTCAGAAACATAAGTTGGCTCCTATTTTTAAACGTAAGATTAGTTCAAACAATAGTTTATTGGCGTCCGACAAGGATTTTATATCAAATCCATCAATAGATAGTCTTGAAAGATCATCATCAGGTGAAAGTACAAAAGCTTCTTATTTATCAAACAATTTAAGGAATAACGAAGTTTCTAAATCATCTAATAGTTCAATTTATTCAACAAGTTCAGCTTTTACAGAAAATGATCCTCTGTTCACTATTGTTATTGATGATGAGTTTGATTTATAAAATATCAGCTTTCTCTCTTTCTTTATTTGCTTTACTATGTTATCTTATATTATATTACACTAAATTGCATTCCTTTCATTATCATATATTTATTTGGGCAATGGCTTTTTGAATAATATACCCATTTCCAATTTCTTGCCATTGTTTCTACTATTCATTTCATTTCTTAATAATCAAAACGTTCATTATGATCATTTTTATTTTTATTTTTTTTATTAGTTTCTGTATATATTATTTGACATAGTGATTTAATATAATATAAAATATAGTTTGTTAATTTATTTAAAGAATTGTGACTATAAAAAATGAGTAATTTTAAAGTAACATTAATCATGCTCTATTTGACCCATCAAAAATGGGAAGAGGTCTTTGTGATGCAGTAAAGTACGAATTTTGTTGATTAGCAACACCTTCATAGGCGTTGTACATTGCCAAAAAAGATAAAATGATACCAACACAACCACCAGCTTGAGTTATTGATTCATTGGTACACAAGTCACCCAATGCCAATAATAAAAGTGTAATACAAAGAATAATAAATAACAAAAAGAAAGGCCAAGTAGATTTTACCGTCAACGTGGTAACCATAACTGCAAAAAAAAACCAACCAAGCGTAAATAACCCTAATGCATGACTAAATTCAGCTTTATCATTATAAGAATCTTTAATACCAAACCAAGGAATATAGATAGCGGAATAAGACATCCAAAATCCACCAAAAGAACTTAAAACTGTGCCAGCAAAATCATTCTGCAATGAAATTTCCCACATACCAGCTAATAATTGAATAATACCACCATAAAATGCACCAAGACCCATAGCTATTTGATTATTCTTGACACCCATAGCTTGTGCATGAATAAAAGAATTCAATAAATTTGAAAAAGCAAATGCACATAGTCCTAAAGGGGAAGGATTAGCAAACTTTTGAACACTAGGTTTGGCCCAACCAGGGTTAAGTGTACCACCAAACGCTGCATTTAATTCTGATTTTAAAAAGTTTTTGTTACCAATCGAAATGTAAAGACCATCACTAGAAATAGAAACTTTACTTACTTCGTTGTCATTATTAAAAAGGTCTTTCATTATTTCAATTTGCTTTTGTACTTCAACTTTGTGAAAATGAATAACCTTAATTCTTATTAGTGATGCTATAACAATTCTTTTATAGTAAAAAAGGACCCTTAAGTGGGATGAATGACAAAACAAGATAATCTCCACTTTTACAGGACTAAAGAACAAAGTCAAGTGGGGTATAGCTAGTTTGAACAGAAGCAATTAAATTGAGCATATTTTTAGCATCTCTTTCTACCTTACTTTATTAAGTTAAACACCGGCAAGTTTATTTGCATATTATATTGATACCAGATCCCTCTCACATTTTTTTTCTTGAGTTTTACACGAAAAGATACGAGCAAGAAAATTTAGAGATACGGCTTTGTAACTGGCTTTAGCAAGCAACAAATTAAAATTGACTTTTGAAAAGTGGAGTAATACCCCCCTTTTGTTTAGGTCGACCTAGTTACGTTTTATAACCAATTAATTAAATCCTGAATATTAATTAAAAAACATTAAAAATACAATAAAACAAGTATAAAGAGGTATTATTAGTAAATTGGAAACTACAAAATTAAGCAAACTCTTCATCTACTAAATCTTCAACAGTAGGAGACCTAATCTTTCTAACAGGAATCGAAGTAGATGATTCTATGTCACTTTCATTAAAAGAGTCAATACTTTCGTTATCAGAAGAATGTTTCTCCTCATCTTCATATCCAACTTCGTTTGGAGCAAAAATAGTTTTTCTCTTTGTAGTTTCGTAATTATTCATGGAAGATAAGCCCAACTTGCACTTCGATTGCTTTTTATGCTTCCTGATTTTGACTTGACTTTTTTCAATGGTATTACTGTTGTTGTGTTGGAGTCTTCCTTTGTTATTGTTAGTGTTGGTATTATGAACGAAGGTGGCTGACTTAGCATTTTGTCCTTGTTCTCTTGTTCCTTCTTTTGATTCGAAGTTTTTGGTGCTTCTTCCACTGACTGCCGTTGAATCTCTGTGTTCTTCTTGTTTAAACCGAATACTTTGGTCCACATCTGAGTGTTGAGTAGAATCTGTTTGTGGTTTAGTTGAAGATAAAAGAGGGCATGTTGCCATATTAATTTCTCTTCTCGCTAATGAGTTACCTGTTTCTGTTGAGACATGAGCGGTTTGCAATAATGGTGGACTTATAATTTCATTTGAAGGATGAACAAAGTATCTGATAACAGGCACAACAACTTGTCTAATCTTCTTTGGTATGGAAATCTTTAGTTGATACCCTTTTTTCAAAACTTGAAACACAATGTCTTCGTTCAAATCAACATCTGCTGGCAAGTCAAATGATTCATAAAAGCCATCAACCATTGATCTCACAATCAATTGTTCATCCATTTGTGTTAATTCATAATTATCCGAAAACTTGTTAATGTATTTGTAAGTTTGAATATTCACGTTTTTATTCATCACAATGTAATAATTCTTTTCGTCTTGAAATTTGTGAATATCAGGTTTATTCAGTCTTGTAATCATCTTATGTTCATATTTTTGTTGTAAATAGGCACGATGGCGTTCCCTCTGTAATTCTCTTTGATGTTGAATCTGTAATTGTTCAACGTAATCATCAACAGAACGTGGCACTGGCATTGAAATCAGAGCTGGTGCTTGCGCATAATAAGATTGAGGTTGGGAAAGAAATAACATTACTGGTAGTTGTTTATATATATATATTATCTATGATTATAAATGTTCTAGCTGCATAATTTTAATGCCAATATCATCTTCTTTTATAGTCATCACTTGATTTGTAATTACTCTAGTCTTTTAAACTCAAGAAGCTTCTCGAAAGGAAATTAAAGGCTTCTAGAAATTTCTTTGCTTATCTCCAAATTACGTAATATAGCATATTTATAAATTATTATGAAAATATGAATTGAATTGTTATAAACAGGAATAAATTGAAGTTTGAAGAGTTAGTTATAATATTTAAGAGTAAAGAAATGCGGCATTAGAATACAGTTCAAGCATTGGATTTTCCCCAGATTTCGTAACAGTCTTTTCCACTTCAGCCCATTTTTCAAGAAAAACTCTATGAGTACTAGTATTACTTGGTTTACCAGTGACTTGCTGATACATTTCATTCATAACTTGAAAATTAGTAGGAAACATAATATCAAAGTACCCTTGTTCAACCATGTAACTATCAACGTTAATCATATTATCCTTATACATGGTTTGAACCGTTGGTGAATTATATCCAGGAATGGTCTTATCAAAATAAGCAAAATCAGATGCAACAAGTTGATGTCGAGGAAAGTATTCATTTAAAATTGTAAAGAATTTAAGCAAACGTGTAGGAATATATTCAGGATCACTTAAATTATTTCTAAGAGGATTTAACATTGATTTGGCTCTTCTTGCCAAATAAAATTCATTTAATGGGTGTCCTTTCAAAGTTGAAACAGGTATAGAACCTTCTTCTCTTAATTTCAAAAACTTTGCAGCCCATGGATCTAAAGTAGGTGAATAATATTCTTGAAAATCGTTATGCTCGTCAATTACCACATACCCTTGATATGGTTGCTTAGTATCATTATCATAACGAATAACATCATGCGAAAAATTATCCCAAACCTCTAACGCAATAAAAAAACATGGATCATTAATCTTTGTATCCCAATCTAAAACAGATTTGTTAATAATTTCAACTTTATCAACGTGTCTTTTCAACCTTCTATTTTGCTTATTAAACAATTTTGATGAAATTTCAATGATTCTGTATTTAGTTTTAGTATAAATTTCAGGTTCATTCTTTTTAAGATAATCTAATATGTTAATCATTAATGTACCGTTACCAGCACCAGCTTCGTAGATAATCAAGTCATTGTTTGGTTGATTTTGCATTTTGTAGTTTGCCAAAATATACTTAGCCAAGGCTTCACCATAAAAGGGCTGAAATAATTCTGTTGGTGTGTGCCATAATTGTAAGGAAGGTTTTTTAATTTGATATTCTCCATTCTTTTCGTCTTTAGTTTCACTCTTCTTTGCAGCTTTATCAACACCTCTTGCAGTTGGAGCCCTTTTTTGTGGTAAACCAGGAACTGATGTGTGTTCACTATCATACTTTTCATATGCCTCTAACCACTTTTCCATAAATTCATCCTTACCTTGTAGATGATTATAATCAAATGGCCTATCTGGTTGAAAAATAACAGCTTCCTTTGAAAAGTATCCATAATTAACATTATACAGCGAGTCATCAATAAAGTCAGATGTCAACATTTTCACAGTACCAGGCCGTTCTAATTTTTTATTGAGTTTAGCAGGAGTTGTCAGTGGATAACGATCAAATTTTTCTTGATTCAAATTCAAATTCATAGATTCAACACCACCTTGCTCAAACACAGCTTTAATAATATTACTGTGTTCTTTTGGTGGTTGTCCCTTTTCACTTTCATTAGGTAACCTGTATTGTAACATTTCTGGAAATACAGAATAGTCGTGAATAAATATATCATTAGATTTTGTTGTAGACTTCTTTAGCTTTTCAAGACCCTTCGCTTTTGGCGTCTTTTGATCCTTAGCCTGAAGTGAAGTTGCAGCACCATCACCACGCTTAACAATCGATTTTCTTGTAATTGATCTCCAATATGTTTTTGACTTTAGCATATTTTACTTCAGTAATAGTAAGAATTGCGTATAAAATATTATGGAAAAGTTTTCAATCTTGAAATATCAAATTCTTTCATCTAAACAAAGAAATCTTTACAACATGGGTGTTCCAGCTTTCTTCAGATGGCTTACTAAGAAGTATAAAAGAACCATCTCACCGTGTATTGAAGCTGAGGGCGAAATTGTTGACGGGGTTGAACAACCGATAAATTATGCTGATCCAAACCCCAATGGTGAATTAGATAATCTTTACCTTGATATGAATGCTATTGTGCATCCTTGTTCGCACCCTGAAGGGAGACCTGCTCCAGAGACAGAAGAAGAAATGATGCTGGAGGTGTTTAAATACACAAATAAGGTGTTGAACATTGCTAGACCCAGAAAGTTGCTCATGATTGCTGTTGATGGTGTTGCTCCAAGAGCAAAAATGAATCAACAGCGGTCAAGACGTTTTAGATCAGCTAAAGATGCCCAGCTTCAGCAAGAGGAAAAAGAAAGACAAATGGCTCAAATGGAGGCGTTTGGTAAGCACATTGATGAAGCTGTAAAGAGTAAGAAAGCTTGGGATTCAAACTCTATTACTCCTGGTACTCCGTTTATGGACATCCTTGCTGAGGCTTTAAGATACTGGGTTGCTTACAAGATTTCTACAGATCCAGGATGGGCTAATTTGCAAGTTATTATCAGTGATGCAACAGTTCCTGGTGAAGGTGAGCATAAGATTATGAATTTCATCAGATCACAAAGAACTGATCCCGAATATGATCCAAATGTGACGCATTGTATTCATGGTTTAGATGCTGATTTAATTTTTTTATCATTGGCAACTCATGAACCACATTTTAGAGTTTTGAGAGAAGACGTTTTTAACGAAGATATTAAAAAGGCTACTCCCGATCAACTACTAAGAATGTCCCCAGAAGAACAGGCCAAATATAAAAACCAAAAGCAACCTTTTATTTGGTTACATATCAATATTTTAAGAGAGTACTTAGAGCATGAGTTAATGATTCCGCGTTGTCCATTTCATTACGACTTTGAAAGAGCCATCGATGACTGGGTCTTTATTTGTTTCTTTGCTGGTAATGATTTTTTGCCCCATTTGCCATCTTTGGATGTTAGGGATAATTCTATTAAGATTCTTTCAGCTGCTTGGAAAAGGGTTCTACCAAGACTTGGTGGGTTTATTACACGTGATGGTCAAATGAATATGAAACACGTTGAAGAACTATTGAGAGAAGTTGGTAAAAAAGAACCTGAAATGATTAGGGAAAAACAGATGCAAGCCATTAAGCAAGAAGAAAGGATTGCTCGTAAAAACGGTACCCTTCCACCAAGAAAAATTCAATCAAAAGGTATTGAACTTGCTAGAATGGGAGCACATGCAACTCCAGCAGTTAATATGTCTTTAACAAGTTTGAAATCGGGTAATTTGACTGGTATGACAAATAGTGAAATTATTGAAAATTTAACTGCTCTTTCAAAAGCCAATACTGCCAATGTTGATGTTTCTGAAGTTTTAGTAGCTGAAAAAAATGCAGCAAATAGTGAAACATATGGTAATGCCAGCGAAGGACCAGTGAATGAAGCAGAAATTCCAGTTGATCTTGCTGAAGAAGATGTTAAGAAGAGAAAGGCAGATGAAGCATTTGAAGAAGAAAAGGAAGAATTAAAGCATCTTTCTAAATCAGAGATGTGGGCTCCTGGCTATCACAAAAGATACTATGCTACAAAACTACATGCGCACACAGCCGAAGAACAAGAGAATATCTGCAGAGAAATGGTTTCATGCTATATTGAAGGTATTAGTTGGGTTTTATTATATTATTATCAAGGTTGTCCTTCATGGAATTGGTATTACCCTTTCCACTATGCACCATTTGCACAAGATTTTGTCAAATTAAGTGAAATTGAGGTTAAGTTTAATAAAGGTATCCCATTTCAACCATACGAGCAGTTAATGAGTGTTTTACCAGCTGCATCAAGCCATAATTTACCAGCTGTTTTCAAACCATTAATGGCACATCCTGATTCAGAAATTATTGATTTTTACCCTGAAAATTTCAAAATTGATATGAATGGTGAAAATCAATCATGGAGGGGTATTGCTTTGCTCCCATTTATTGATGAGCAAAGGCTGTTGCGTGCTGTGAGATCCAAGTACGATTTATTGACAGACGAAGAAGTTAACAGAAACACACATAAATCGGAAGTGTTATTTGTTGGTAAACAACATCCATTGTTTAAAAAGTTTTCTAAATTGTACGCTCCAGAAACAAACAAAACAGAAGTTAAATTCAATTTTGCAAAGGGTCATTTAGCTGGTACTGCCACTGCATTTGAAAAATATCAATTAAACAAGGAATACAAGTATCCACTTGGTGAAGCAAATGAAGAATATGAAGATCTCCACACTAAGGACTTTATCATAGTTCAATATCAAATGCCAGCGAAACTTCCAGGCAAATCAATGATTTTGACTGGGTACCGTAGCCATTTAAGATTGTTGACAGCTGAAGATATTGCCAAATCTGCAGACACAAAAGAATATGGATACAGACGTAACCAAAAGTTGGATGTGTTTGATCCAAATATTGATTATTCAAGACATACTGGTCCAGGAAAGGGCATTAAGTCTGTTACCCCAAGAATGGGGTGTTATGAATTTTTCTTAGCAGCCTTCCAAAGTGAAATGAATGATCGCCTCCACCAATCTCAAATGATGCAAGGACATCATCAAATGCAGCGCATGTATAACCAAACTGCTGGTAGTGAATTCATGCCTCAACAAACTCAAAATGGAGGTTATCAACGTGGTCATGGTGGATACAGAGATCGTGGTGGATATGGTGGATATAATGGGCGTGGTGGACGTGGCGGTTATAGAGGAGGATATAATTCTAATAATGAAAGTAGATATTGACCCTCTCATAGCCATATTTTGTAGTTAAAAGTTAAAGTAAATTAAGTAAGATGAAATGTGTTGCTGAGCACATGTGTATTAAATAATTTAAACTGGCGTTGTTTATATTTCAGGGAAAAAAAGTACTGCGACGCGTTTTGTTTTTAACTTCTTCCATTCACGTTTTCTTTTGGTACAAAACAATGTCTGGTATATCTGAGAAGAAAAACGACGTCGAAGTCTCTGCTGCTGCTGTTGCAGGTTTACCACCACCACCATCCTATATTGGTAGATTGGTTAACTCTGGTCCAGTTTCTATTCTTTGCTACTGTGCTTCCTCTATTTTGATGACAACAACTAATAAGTACGTTGTTTCTGGTAGATCTTTCAACCTTAACTTCTTTCTTTTAGCTGTTCAATCTATTGTTTGTCTTTTAGTTATTGCTACTTTAAAGTTTTTTGGTGTTATAACTTATAGAGAATTCAACACCCAAGAGGCCAAGAAGTGGTCACCAATCGCTTTCTTATTAGTTCTAATGATTTACACTTCTTCCAAGGCCTTACAATTTTTGACTATTCCTGTTTACACTATTTTCAAAAATTTGACTATTATTTTGATTGCTTATGGTGAAGTCTTATGGTTTGGTGGTGATGTGACCACAATGGCTCTTGGCTCCTTCGTTTTAATGGTTTTGTCTTCAGTTGTTGCTACTTACGGTGACAAGAATCCAGCTGGTGAATTTGCCTTAAATATTGGTTACTTTTGGATGGGTTTAAACTGTTTCTCATCAGCTTCATTTGTTTTGTTTATGAGAAAGAGAATTAAGTTAACTAACTTTAAAGATTTTGACACTATGTACTACAACAATTTACTGTCTATTCCAATTCTTTTGGTTTCTTCCTTTATCTTGGAAGACTGGTCTAGTGCTAATTTGGCATTAAACTTTCCACCTGAAACAAAGGTTCAAATTTGGACCGGTATGATTATTTCTGGTGCCACCTCTGTTGGTATTTCTTACTGTTCTGGTTGGTGTATTAGAGTTACATCTTCTACTACTTACTCTATGGTTGGTGCTTTGAACAAATTGCCAATTGCTTTGTCTGGTTTGATTTTCTTTGATGCTCCAATTAACTTCTTTTCAATCTCTTCTATTTTTGTTGGTTTTGCTGCTGGTTTGGTTTATGCTATTGCTAAGATCAAGCAAAAGGAAGCTGATGCTGCTAAGTCTGCCTTACCAAAATAAAGATCTTGATAGTTTTTACATTAGATATGTAAAATACATATTAATTATACAACACTCTAACATTTGTTTTTTTTATTTTAATATTCCTTAAACAATTAATATTTATCCGCCGCCATGTTTTTAGACGTAAAAAAGATTTAGTTTTCGATACTTTTAAATTTATAGATTAATTTATAAAACACGTTTACACAATTTATTATTAGGTAATAAATTATTATGAATATTAAGGAACAAAAATAAAATATCAACACCAACTCAAGTTGTCAATTCCTGATAGCTAACACCGTAACGTCTCATGTAATAAAATTGTGTGTAAGCATTCAAATTTAATTGAATAATTGAACAGGTATCTTAAATACACGGTACGCCTAGAGCAATTGAATCAACTTTAAATGGAAAATGTTTGAGAAATATAGAATTTGAAATTTGTTCTTACTAAACCTAATTGATTATTAACTTGAAAAAATAGTGAATTTGGTGTTTAAAAAGAAATTTAAGCAGTAATGGTAACATCAACATCGACACCTGGTTCAATGGTCAATTGAGTGATAGTCTTAACTAAAGCAGCTGGAGCTTGCAAGTCAATGTATCTCTTGTGAATCTTCATTTCGTAATGATCCCAAGTCTTAGAACCTTCACCATTAGGAGTCTTTCTAGTAGCAATAGACAAGGTCTTAGTTGGCATTCTAACAGGACCCTTCTTAACAACGTTTTCTCTGTTGGCTCTAGCAATGATAGAGTTAGAGACCTTTTCCAATCTCTTAACTTGAGTGGAGGTCAAAGTAATTCTAATCTTGTGGACTTCTGGAGCGGATTCAACACCCTTCTTTTCTTGGACAGCAGACATTCTTACGTTAATGAGACGTTCAACGTTAAGGAAATAGAAAGCTGTAAGATATTTTTTATGAAAAATTTCACTTTGCGATTTCCATACAACGAAAATTTGCATTGTTAGCTTTTGCGCGTCATCATTCAGCCAATTAAATCTTAAAAGAGGGTTATTAAACCCTTGTGTCTGGCACGTGACAATTACATAATCTGAAATGAATATTTTATATTTTAGTAAGAAATTTTTCAGAGTGAATATATTGCATGTAAAGTATATTGAATAATCTAAAATAACATGTCTAACGAAGTGCAATTAGTATTCCCGGGCGATTCTATTGATGTCAAAGGCACTGAAGTTACCATTGGTCCTAATTTAAAACTTGTTTCAAATCAGGAAAACTTGGCTACGCTAGAATCAACTTCAGCAGGTATTCTTCTTAGTAAACAGCAACGTAATTCAGGTTCTTTATATTATGTGGATTCACCTTTTGGTAGATATATTCCACAAGTTGGTGACTTTGTTTTAGGTACTGTTTTAGGTCAGTTAGGTGAATTCTATAAGATTTCATTAAATGAATTCTCTTCACCTGCAATACTAAATATGTTTGCGTTTCCCAATGCAAGTAAGAAAAATAGACCAAAATTGGAACTTCATGATTTGGTCTATGCCAGAGTTGATTCTACCAATAGTGCGGTTGATCCAGAGTTGTCTTGTGTTGATCAAATTACTGGTAAAGATGGCGGTTTTGGTGTTCTAAAAGGCGGCTATTGTTTTAACATTTCAAATGCTTATGCTAGATATTTACTATACACTCCAAATGCACCTGTGCTATCTAAATTAGTGCAAAAAGTTTCTTTTGAAATGGCTGTTGGTGTCAATGGTAAGGTTTGGGTTAAAGGTGAAGATGAAAAGTTAACTTTATTATGCGTTACAGTTATCAGTCGAAGTCAAACATGGGCAAAAGATGAAATTGATCGTAATGTTGACAAAATCATGGCTGACTTCAAGAAACTATAACTCAACAAACAACTCTCATTGACATATATTGTTTTATAAATGCATCTTTTCTAAGCTTTTTATTCATAATCCTCTAATATTATACTTCGATAATTTCTTTTTCAACCTGGAATTAAATTGCTCAAATCCGTAGTTTGTACTCAAGGTATTACTTAGTTTGTTGTGATCTTTATTAGGAAAATCAATAGCACCTGTTGTTTGTGATCGATACCTTTTTTGTGATTTCAGTGGGTTTGTCATTTGTATATTCAAGTTATCCTTGGAGTTGCGATCTGTACCCTGCAACTCGACATATGATTGTGTTTTATCATCAAATTTTAACGAACTGAAATTATAATTAGCCATGGACTTGTAAAGTTCAATATCAGTGTCTTTAATACTAGGTTTTAGCAGTGATTTATACTCTTGGCTCAAATCCTTTGCCTCTCCTTGTGAATGGAGTGATTCAATGGCGTCATCAATGTCATCTTCAATTATTTCGTTATTCAGGTTAAAAACATCATCTGTAAATGAAGCAGATTCACAAATGGCATTTAGAGACCGTTGTGTATCATTCATCTTTTCAAATTGTTCCTTTCTTCTTTGTTTCCACTGATTTCTGATTTCTAGCAATCCATTACTTGGAACAATAGCACTCCGTGCCCTTTTCAATGGAGCTTCATACGCTTCCTTAAATATGACTGTATTAAAATTAACAGTTTCATTATCTTCAGTTTCAGTTCTTGTGGAGTTGGTCTCGACTCCAATTGAGTCTGTTATTCCGCCAGTTTTTAGTTCTAATGACTCTTGGTAAATTTTAAAATCTCCATTACTAACCTCCGGTGACTCAGCATTATATTGCGAGTATAACAATGAATATAACTGACAAAGACCACTCTTCTTTTCCTTCAAATCATTAGTATTTTCCTTGAAGGGACCCCGTGTTTTAATAATTTCCTCTTGAAAAATATCTTCATTAAGTAGTTTGTAACGATTACAAATTTCCTTTTGTACTTCAGTTAAGTTTTCTTGATCAATAACGGGCAATCCATGATTTTCTTTGTTTATCACCCTAATTTTGTTAATATCTGTCATTTCTTCAAAGCAATTTCCTAGTTCTTTTTGGATTTCAGCCTGTAGAATACTAACTGCAATAACTTCGTCTTCCCATACATTCAAATAATTCTTGCTATATAACTCATCATTGGAATGTATTAGTCCCCTGACCCCATCTAAAATATTTTCCTTAGATGTTTCTGTTGACCTACTTTCAGAATCATGTGAAACTTCTGTTAGTTGAAGCTCTCTATGTGGTTTTCTTGATTTGAAAGGTGAAAACCATTCTTCTTTACCCGTATTTTCCATAATATAATTACAGGAATCGCCCTGATTTGGATGTGATAAAACACCAAATACCGAAGAAGACCTGCGTGACATGTTTGTATCTGATTTTGTCAAATGATATGAGCTGCATTCCTCAGAATCACATTTGGATTTCTCATTGAACATATTAAAAAAGGCAAATCCTTTACCTTCGTTATTTATCCTGTAGTTATTATTTGCTCCCATTTTATTGACAACACCACCTACAACAGATTTATTCAAAGTTTTATTACTGTTATTGGCATAATTAGCAGTCGAATTCATATTATATTCAAATAAATCATTAAACTGGACTAAATCCTTAACTGGATATTTCAGAATCCAATAGTTTTCAATAAATCCTGGATATGGATCAATTTTATCAATAACAATTTTTGAATCTTGCAAGTACTTCCAAAACTCACTTGTTCTTTTATCATTCCACTTTTTCATTAACTCATTTTTTTTATTTTTGATGTAAGATTCAGTAAACCATTGTGTATAAGATGGTGAATAATTAACTGCCTCTCTTAGCCCTGAATTATGCAAATAGTAATCCGAGTTTAATTCCCATAATTTTGGTATACCCTTTTTTGGTTTGTAGTTACCTAAAAACAAATTCATTGCTTCTTGCTTTTGAGCATCAACCATTGAATTTGAATAGAATCTTTTAACAGATTCGATCATATCTCTTGAATGAGACGTCCATTGATTAATCTTTCTATAAGTTTGCAAAGTATTGACTAAATGTGATCCACCATACTGTAGTGCAATAGTATCACCATGGTCATGGAACATTTCTGTTAACATATTAGTAACGTCTGAATCATACTCTAGATATTTGTCATCCATTATACCTAATGCGTATAACTGATGACCTAATGCACGTTTACCTATGACAAATTGTGCGGTATTAGTTCTGTCTAAACAATCAACGCAATTTGTTCTGCAGACACCTTGTTGTAATTGTGTATCCACTATTGTTTGACCATTATGAAAAATACCAGTCTTAGTAACGGTCAATTCAGAGTACTTTTCTAGCCATTCAATAACATCTTGTCCTCTTGCTTTCGAAGCTCTAGACATATCCCATGCTCTGTAATCAAGTTTCTTATCTAAAGGTAGAAATTGATTTAAATATTCAATACAGTCATTAAAAGCTTCGAGCAGTTTTGTTTCTCTAGGAGTCTTTTCTCTTTGTTTGATTAAATTTAAAATTTGAATAGGTGCTCCATATCTTTCGAACATGTTGTCAAAGTGCAGCGCTGCCTCTGTGTAATATGGATTCATCATATCAAATTCAATTGGAGGTTTGATTCGAAGATTTGGGGCTGTGGTTTGCGACCAGGATAATGGAATGGAACCCCTATGCTGAACAAAAGATGTATATCTTGGGTTGTTATAGAAACCACCAGATGGATCATGAAATGGTGATATTAACATGTCAGCAACAATTTGTTCTGTTTCAACTTCATTGGCAACGTTACCATGTTCGTTAACTCCACGCTTAAAAAACCTGGCACCTGCAAAGTGATGAGACCTTCTTGCTATCAATGTAACGTATACTTGAGTTTGAAATACAGATATTTGGACTTGGTCTATAAAGCCATGAATAATTGGTTGAAACCAATCATATACTCTATCAAAAGAATGCAGTATTGGTTCCAGTAAAGCATTATTCCAAACAAATCTTTCATTATAGTTAAATATCTTTGCAAGCTCTTTATTGCCATTAAGTCCCGAAGCCTGGGTTTTATGTCTCATTATGTTTGTTTGAAGTGTGTTTGTTACATCGTAGCTGTCACTGTAATAAAAGGTTTTATTTAAATCAATATTCATGAAAGTTTGAACATATCTTGCTTCATCCGAATTCCTATCAGGAGTTTTATAGTTATGTGTAACTGGAATCATTTCTGTCTCATCAATGTGATAAATAGCATGGCTTCCTAAAACTGCCACGGTTCTTTTTTTAGTGACCACCACTAAGTAATACCATTTGGTAAACTTTGTAAACCCTAACAAACCAACACCAGTTAACTTTTTTGTTAATCCTCCTTCACTTGACTCCTCTAATCCATTTAATACATCCATGATTTCGTTCCTTTTGAAATAAACATTATCTTCCATAATGACTAAATTGTCAACAGATGCATCCATATCAATTTCTAAAATCCTAAAAACGGTTTCTCGTGTATTACTTCCAACTATATACATTCTATGGTTTGTTACATATATGGTATATTTAGTTAGCACGATCTTTCTAGATTTGGTAGTAACATATGCTTCTTCTGGATTTTTCTGTTGATCCGGGGTATTTTCATCTTGTTTAACATTTTCATCTAATAAAATCTCATCTCCTATGCTGTTGCCTGTATTTTGTGGCTCTTCTAGCATTTCTTTGTTTACTGGAAACACAATATCAGAGAACAAATTTGCTAACGTAAGCAAATTTTCTCTAATCGGTGATATCACCAAGTTTAAAAAAATATTTTTTTTTCAAGTTTTCCATAAAGAGTGAAGAAAGAGTAAGGTAAAATGTCAAATCTTTTTGAGAAGGTGACAGTGAAGCAAACACAGAAGAAGACTCAAAAAGATAAACATAAAAAAGGTGCAAGAAAGGATACACATGATCTTTTTGTTCAAGGGACGAATGACTCTTCTATTGTATCCAAGAGATCTGTGGAAACACTTTATTCTTTACCTGTAGATAACTGTGAAACACATTACTTTAGCCATTTTGTGAAAAAAGCGCCTAGAAGAACTCCTGTTATTAATAGGGGTTATTGGATTAGAATGAGATCTATTCGCATGGCCGTAGAAAAGATTATTAGTCTTCAGCCAGCTGGTCAAAGAATAAATATTGTCAATCTAGGATGTGGTTATGATCCTTTACCGTTCCAACTCTTAGATGATAAGTCTATTAATGATAAGTCTTTGTTTTGTATAGATATTGACTATCCAGAGCTTGCTGGATATAAAGCTCAAATGATAAAAATGTCTCCTGAGCTTTTATCAATAACAGGTAGTCAATTGAAAATGCCATCTGCGACAGGCATAACCTTTCAAACGGACAGATATGCTCTTATGGGCTGTGATCTGAGTAATCAAGAATTATACTCTTCTCAAATGGACTCTTTAAAGGCCAATGATGCTAATACTACTAATATATTTATTGCTGAAGTTTCACTTGCTTACATGACACCTGAAACTGCAAATCCAATCATTGAAACATCAAGTAAGTTTTACAATTCTCATTTTTTGATTTTGGAGCAATTATTGCCTGCTGGCGAACATCATCCATTTGCAAAAAGAATGATTAATCACTTTAAAAAAATGGAAGCTCCATTACAATGCGTTTCAACTTACCCAACTATTGAAAAACAAAAGGAAAGATTCCATTCTTTAGGTTTTAAATCTGCTAGGGCAAGAGATTTATTAGGTTGTTGGGAGTTAGTTGATAAGGAAACAAGAATTAGAGTTTCTTCTGTTGAGCCATTTGATGAGTGGGAAGAATTCTTTTATTTTGCTCAACATTACATTAGCTTACATGCAACTAATCAAATTGATGTACAAGTTTATGATGAAAAAGACTTGCATTTATATTCAGTATTACCTGAATCACCAAACCAATATTATATTCATACAAATAGAGATATATGTATTGAAAGAAAGTTCTTATCTTGCTTTACTATTAATAACACCAAGTTCTTTTCCTGTGGAAGTAATCAGTCAAGATTATCCTCCACTGTTCAATTTGAAAACGCACAAAATAAAAACGAACAGGAAACTACTATCTTAACACCAGCAACTTTTAAACCTCGTATGGCATCAACTGCAGTAACCATTGACAATGAAGTTTATTTAATTGGAGGTAGAAGAATGCCAGGAGTTGGTATTGATGAATTTTGGAAGCTCAGACAATCCCTTAACAATTCACTTGAATGGGTTCAACTACCACCCTTGAATGAAGGTAGAGTTAAACATACAACTATTAAGTATGATAATGGTATTTTAATGTTTGGTGGTGTCGACCTTAATGATGGATTTGAGTATTATTCCTTACAAACAAATGAATGGAAAAAACTACAGTCCAACCTTACGTTTACTTTAGAATCTGCTGTTCTAATCAATGATAGAAATACATTATACCTATATGGTGGACTAAAGCATGGTAAAGGAATTGACAATTTTGAGATCAATAACAAGTTGTATGTTTTGAATCTTGACTTGGATCAAGGTTTTGTTCAAGCTACTAGTATTCTAGAAAACGACATTTTAGCACGTTACGGCTCTCAGGGGGTATCACTTTCTGAAAGCAAGCTATTAATATTTGGTGGTGTTGGTTCCAAGATTTATAATCAGTATGATACTATTATTGAAGTGGACTTAACAACTAAATCTATTTACTGTGTTCCTTATGATAGGGACAATTGGGAAAAAAGTAATCCTCTTATTGGGTTTGGTATTTTACAAAATCCTGGAGAGGTCCTGAGTATTGGAGGTGGGGCTGTTTGTTACGGCTTTGGTTCTGTTTGGGGTACAGCAATGTCTATTTCGTTGCCATCAGTTTAATCAAATTTATGAAGACCGTCTATGATTTACTAATTGTTTGTCACGTGCCCCAATGTTACCCGGCCTTTTTTTATAAAATTTGAGGTTGAAGAATTTAAAAAAGAGAGGTAAAATTATCAACAAAATAACATATTCGCCTTTGTATACAAAAATAGTGAAGAGATTTTGATCCAAAAATAAAATGGCTGAAACACCAGCAGCAAATGTCAAAAAAGCAACAGCCAATCATGAGAACCTTGCAGATGCAGTTCTAGCGTCAGGTGTTAATTTGAGAGCCGAAGAGGAAGCATTAGCGGGAAATGTTGGATTGTCAATTTCCAAACGACAGATTGAACAGAATACATTTTTAAACCATCATCATCTTGCATGGTTTATGACTAATACAATGCAGGAACAAGGAATTCAAGCAATGCATTTAGATACAGAAGTTGTTAATTTAATGTCTGCAGCATGTGAACAGTATATGTCAAGCATAGTAACAGATGCGGTGATATTAGCCAGACATAGAAAATTAGGTGCTCAGAGGAAAGGTAAAAGTTCCAAAGGAAGCAAGAATCAATTTTCTAATTCAAAAAGTGAAATTAGCAAGGCATTGAAAGAATTAGCTCAAAAAGATAAAGAAAGAGAGGAAAGGCGACAACAAAGGAAAATGCAATTAGGTTTAGTTGAAAGTGAAAAAAAAGATTTGGAAGGTGAAGATCATAGACAAACAAACGTCACTGCTTCTTTGATGATGGGTGGCAGTAAAAAAAAGAAATATTCATGGATGCAATCATCAGATGCACCAAATGCAGTTACATCAAGAGGTGATAATGGTATCAGATATAGAGAAGCAAGGGAAGAGCCAAATGTTGTTATGAGAGATTTACTAGCAGCTTTAGAATCCCGAAGAGTTGGTGTTCGTACTGCCATGTTAAAAGGGTATAGTAGATTAAGAGATTGATCTATACCTAATGATAAATTCAAAAAATAAGAAAAGGATGGTTGAGAAAATTAATTTGAGTTTATTAAGCCTTTTCTATGCATAATGAAATAACATATATATTGTACATTATTATAACAAAGATATAAATACAAAGGTTCTATTTATTAATCTTAACGAAAAAAATAATTCCAAATAATTTTACTTACTGTCTCTGCCTTTTGTTTGGCGGTTCCTCAGGTTCCTCCTCACTATGACTGCCTTCATCAGACGATGAACCATAACCTAGAGAGAGACCTTCACCTTTTGTTTTTGTCTTCTGGTCCATTTTCTCTACTGTTTTTTTATTTTTATTTATTAACTTGTCAAAAATTTTATCAGGTATATTCTGTGTAGCTTGTCCTTTCAACTTTTCTTCAAATGCCTTTTTCGCTTCTTGTTCATCTTTCAACTCTTCTAATTCTTCAATGACAGAGGATTCTTCTACTCCAGCTTTATTGGTTCTAATCACTTGTAGTTGATCTTGTAGCATTTCAATCTCATCCATCATCTCTCTCTCTTTTTGTTGCTGAATCATTCGCTTTTCTAATTCTTCAACTCCTGTGACAAACTCTTTACTCTTACCCTTATTCTTTTCTTTTAATTTTGCATCTTCTAATGCTTCTTTTTCTAACCTTTCAATCATTTCTTCTATAGTCTCATTTGATTTAACTACTTTAGGTTTTTCATAATTCTTTTTACATCCATCCACGCATTCAAAATCACCATTTTTTGGATCTGTTTTAAATGATAAATGTGCATAACACTTCGGACATCGAAAAGTAAAAAGAATAATTTTTATCCCAAGATAATCTTCATCAGATATTTCTTTTTTAGCATTAAACTTTCTTCTATGCGCCATATACTCATCACAGTGAAGACATTTTATTGAAAATGGTAACATTAATCTAACTGATGGAATAGCAGCATTTTTTGATTTTTTTTTTGGTTTATCCTTGGAAGGATCATAATCCGGTGGATAATATTTATTAATTGACTTTCTTTCACTCATTACTATAGATCCAAAAAGCAACAGAAAAAAAAGAAGTAGAAAAGCTACTGATAGTTTAACTCGGACTAAAAAAATATAAACTGTACCACTTTAGTAAATATGCTCATTGAAAAACTAACATAAGCCTTATCATTATATATAAAAAGTTAAGTCGTAAAAGTGATTTACCAACATTACAAAAATTAAGTTATTTAGTGCTGCTTTTTCTATACTTGCCTAGAAGACGATTGATTGGAGACGTTATATTCCATCTTTTCACTCTGAAAGTAAAGAATAAAACACACATTAGAAGCAAATTAAAGACAGTAAAAGCGCAGAAGAGACCAATGTTTCTCCATCTTTGAGACCAGTGAATATCAAGTGAGTTCAAAAATTCGTCACCAACTCTATACTGACAAACTGCACAATTGGCAGTCTCGTTGGGATTATTCACATAACCAGTGTTACTTTCAAAATAACTACTCAAAAACTGTCCACATGTTTGACCTTGTGGAGGGTTAAGATAATTGTATTCTTCGGTAGAACAAACAACAGGTCTATTGTGCAATAATATACCGATTTGAGAACCAATGAAGTATGTCAATGGTGATGCACGCCACATAAATTTCCAGAAACCAGGCATTAATTCAGGCCTCTGAGTAACACCACAAAAAGAAACAATAAAGGCAAAACATAAGCCAAGTAAAACATTGGCAGTTTCTAAATCAGGTGCTGCGTAAACCACCATCAGAGCTAATGAAAGGTAATACAATTGAAAAAAAAAAGAAAATGTTAGCCACCAAGTACCAGCACGAGATGGTTCATTATCAAGCTGAATGGGGAAATACCAACAAATAAAGTAAATGGTACCAAAAAGTATTGCAAATGGAATTTCACATATATATTGAGAAATTAACAAGCAAGACCAGTGAAAAGTATTAGATTTTGATTCCCTAACTTCATATAACTCACGAGAAGCGATGGCATACTCTTGAACTTGATTAGCCAATGGAGCACAAAGCATAAGAGCCATAAAGCAAGCAAACAAAACATTTTGCATACCAATAACAGTATGCTTAACATTCCAAAAGGAAAAACCAATAAGTAAACCACTAAATAAGGTTAAACCAAATTTTGGTGAAATATAATCATTAGATCTCCAAAATTGTAAAAAAGTTCTGCCCAAAACATAATAAAACTGTCTAAAGTATGAAGTAGCATACCTTGAATGCAATTCTGGACTAACTTCATTTTTTTCTCCACATTTGTCATTGATTAATTGCTCAATTGTTTTATTAACTTGATTATATTCAGGAGAATCTTTCCATAATTCATACCAGTCGAACTCAGTACTAGCAGTTGCACCAGCACCAATAGCTTCCAAAATATATTCCGCTGGATTTTCTGAATTTTTACATTCCCGAGCACCCTGTCCTTCAAAATAGTTTAATAAGGTACGTGAGTTTTCACCAATATCACCAAAGTATACAGTTTGACCACCCCTTTTCAATAACAACAATCTATCAAACTCTTCAAATAAAGTAGCTGATGGTTGATGTATGGTACACAAAATAGCTTGTCCTGCTCTAGCCAGGTCTTTCATAACTTGAACAATGGCCCATGAAGATTGGGAGTCCAAACCGGAAGTAGGCTCATCCAAAAATAGCAATAAGGATGGTTTTGCAACTAACTCAGTAGCAATAGAAAGTTTCTTTCTCTGCTCAACATTTAAACCATAACCAGGAACACCAGAAATAGAATCAGCATAATCTTCCATATGCAAAATCTTTAGAACTGTATCAACATATTCAATCTTTTCAGCATCTGAAACACTAGCTGGTCTTCTCAATCTTGCAGAAAAAATCAATGATTCACGAACAGTAAGTTGAGCAATATGTAAATCTTGTTGTTGGACATAACCTGTTCTTCTTTCGAAAGAAGTATCAGCAGGAGTACCATTAATTAGCATATCACCAGTAACAACACCAATATCAGTTCTTCTAGATAAAACGTTTAATAATGTTGTTTTACCAGCACCAGATTCACCCATCAAAGCAGTCAAAGTACCTGGAAGAACGTAACCAGAAATATCATCCAACAATTTTCTTTGTTCACCATCATAAGGGACAACATAATTCACGTGTTTCCAGAGAAAAATGTCATTTGAGCCCAATTTATTAACCAAATCATCAGCACTATCGAGTGAACTAGCTGGTAAATCACCACCTTTTTCTAAATCAAGATCTTCTTCTAAAGAAGACGACGATTCTGACAAAACATTTTCTAATAGTGATTTTGGAATAGTAGCACCCTTAATAAACAACAATTGATCAGAAGAAGCTTCGATTGGATTATATAATTCAACTGTAATAGCAGTTATAACGGTGTAACCAATAATGAAACCTATTAAAATTCCAAAATTTCTCCATACATGTCCAAACACATATGTGAAAGCAAGTTCAAGGTAGATATTTCCCAAAACAATGTTTTCCCCATTAAAGAGCACTTTGGAAGCAGCAGCACCAACAAACCCACAAACTTGATTTTCAACCGTATTTATATTTTCATACTGAGGACCAGATGGAATCAATGCGTTAGGAGAACAAGGCATTTCGAACCCATGAAATTGCATTGTAATAATAGCTTCAAAACCATATAAAATTGGATTAGTGTAAGAAAACCACTTAAACCACCAGTACATGGAAGGTCTTTGAATCATATAAGATGAGTATACAATCATGGAAGTCATAGCAACACCACAAATACCCATTGCAGTTTGAAGATTTGGACAGAAAGAAGAAAGCATGACAAATAGATTGGCAGTTGCTTGAACAGATAGAATTAAAATTAAGTAATATTGAAAGAATTTGCCGGCATCAACAGCCAAACCAGCAAGAAAATAAATAACAATAGCAAATGCAGTAATTGCAAGAAATCGTGTTGGAAACTGGGCAATCTGTTTGGCAAAAAACTCAGCTGAAGGATGATACATTGTGTAACCAAATTGTTTATTTAAAATTGGTTTATCAGCAAATAAAGTTGGAGTTTCAGCAAGTGTCATAATAGTAAAGTATAATAAAGAGAAAAAAATAACACCTCCTCTTGAAAAGGCACCAACTGTTTCATTAGTGGTTTGATAATTTTGGGAACCAACAACAAATGCTTGAATAACAGATGCAGCAACTAAGGTAACAGTATAAGGTTTGTTGTTCCACGAATTTCTTGTACGTCTCCAAGAACACCATTTCAATTGTTCAAAATAATTGATAGTATACTGAGAATTTTTACTAGTACCTTTTTGTTTGATCAATTGAAAGTTATCCTTAAATAATCTAGAAGTTTCTTCGGGAGTGTGTAAAGCTTTTTTCTGTTCAATCTTTTGCTTCAAATTTGCAAATTCAGGTGAGTTTCTCCAGTATTCAGAAAATTGATCGGCAGTTTCTGGTATATTTGAAAAACCTTTTCTAGTATTTCTAGCTAAAGGGTCTGTAACCGAAGTTAAAAATTCTGCAGTAGTTTGTCTTGCTGGTTTTTCGTAACCCATCCTAATAAAAAAGTCAGCAGCATCATTAATGGGACCATAATAAATTTGACGGCCTGAATATAAGACAGTGACAAAATCAAATAATTCATAAATATTTTCAGAGGCTTGATAAATAGTTACAATAGAAGTACATTTTGTAATATTAGTAGAAGTTCTCAACGCTTCTGCAAATTCCAACGCAGTAGAAGCATCTAATCCTCTTGTAGCATTATCAAAACAATAAAGAGAGCCACCAGTAACCATAGCTTCAGCAATAGAAACTCTTTTTCTTTGACCACCCGAAATACCACGAACAAAATCGTTACCAACAAGTGTCTTTTCAACATGCTTCAAGCCAAATAAAATTTCATAAAGGTTTTTCATGTTTTCAATATAATGATTTCTTTCTTGATCATCAACACGAATTCTAGGAGTTTTGCAAGCAACAGCAAACTTAAAGGTTTCTTCAACAGTTAAATGTGGAAAATGAACGTCTAATTCGGGGTTATAGATCAAATAATGTTTGTGATTCTCAAAAACTTCCTTTGAATCAATGCCTGAGTAAGAGAGGTTGCCTTCGTAACTTAAATAAGTTTGTGTTTCACCTGCTAATGTTTTTAAAAGAGTAGAGCAACCAGCTCCTGGCCTACCTAAAACTAAAGTCATTGTACCTGGGTCTGCAACACCATAAACATTTTTAATAATATTTCTAGTTTTAGGCATTTTTGAAAGATCAACACTTTTCTTATTCTGCAACTTTTCCATAATTTTACCAACTGGAAAGAAAATAGTATCACCAACATCTTTAAGAACAGAAGCAGAGGTATTTTTACCAACAACAGTTAAATCTTCAAATAATAGATCAGTTTGAGGAGTATAAACGCCATTATTTTCATTAGAGTGTGTTATGTACTTTAAAATCCTTTTCAAATCAAAGTCATCTTGGCTAAATTCGAATTTTTCCATTTGTACTGCAGATAAATGTGAAATCGTCCTACTTAGCGTATTTAATCTTTTAATAAAATCAGCTTCTTCAATTTGATCTATGTTATTATTAAAAGTATTCATTGCTTGATTCCACGATGATTTGTGTTCCATCATAGACTCAGTAGGACTTTTAACTATATCCTTCGACTCAAGCTCGGAACCAGACATCGCTGCTTCTTTTTGTATATCTTTATCATCTATAGAGGGATGGGATACTATACTTATTTATATTACCCGTAGCTACTTAGGTAATACATGAAATTATACTGTATGTCGGCCGCGATTTTGCTCAGCATTGGGCTAAGATAGTCATCAAAACCGTAAGAAGAAAGCAATAGATGGTTAATTCTAGCAGTTAAACGTTCCTGGAAGGGCAATGTCAGTTTTCTGACAATAGAAGAGTAAATAAGCAAAGCGAATGTTTTGATGAATATTGTTATGATGAGAAATGCAATCCATTCAAGGATATGTGCGAATTAGTTTATAAAAATAGTTGTATATCTTGTTTTAATAGTTAACCAGTACTTTTCAATATAGTATATTTAATCGTAAATGTATAAAACGATTTGTTTCTTTATCCATTTATTTGTCTTCTCCGTCGTAATCTAAGACACAACCCTTGGAAGCGTCGGAAACTAGTTGAGTGTACTTGAACAAAGTACCTCTCTTGTATTTCAATTCTGGTTTAACCCAGTGAGTTCTTCTTTCAGCTAGTTCCTTTTCGTCAACAAGGATGTCGATGATGTTCTCTTCAGCATCAATGACAATCATATCACCATCCTTAACAAGACCAATTGGACCACCTTCCATAGCTTCTGGAACAATGTGACCAATTAAGAAACCGTGAGAACCACCAGAAAATCTACCATCAGTTAAAAGAGCACAATCCTTACCAAGACCGTAACCCATTAAAGCTGAAGATGGCTTTAACATTTCAGGCATACCTGGACCACCCTTTGGACCTTGGTATCTAATGACAACAACAGTCTTTTCACCCTTCTTAATTTCACCATCTTCAAGTGCCTTAATGAAATCAGCTTCAGCATCAAAGACTCTAGCCTTACCACTGAACTTGGTACCTTCCTTACCAGTAATCTTAGCAACAGAACCACCCGGAGCAAGAGAACCCTTCAAGATTTGTAAGTGACCAGTCTTCTTAATTGGGTTAGACAATGGTCTGAAAAGATCTTGTCCTTCTGGGAAACCTGGTAATTCGTACATGTTATCAGCAAGAGTTTTACCAGTAACAGTCATAGTAGAACCATCAAGAATACCTTCTTTCAAGAGGAACTTCATAATTGCTGGAGTACCACCAAACTGAGCCAAATCAGCCATAACGTATTTACCAGATGGCTTAAAGTCACCTAATAATGGAGTTTCATCTGACAATCTTTGGAAATCATCAATAGTTAACTTGATACCAGCAGTATGTGCAATTGCAATCAAATGTAAAACAGCATTGGTTGATCCACCAACAGTAATAATATATCTAATGGCGTTTTCAAAAGCTCTTCTAGTCATAATGTCCCTTGGTTTGAGATCTAATTCAATCAAATTCTTGATAGCTTGACCAACATTAGCACATTCGTTGGCTTTTTCCTTAGAGACGGCAGCAGAGGAAGAAGAGTATGGCAAGGTCATACCCATGACTTCAGCTGCAGAAGCCATAGTATTGGCAGTGTACATACCACCACAAGCACCAGGACCAGGACAGGCATGTTTAATAATATCTGATCTTTGTTCTTCATTAATTTCATGAGAAAGTGTTTGACCATACGCTTGGAAAGCAGAAACAACATCTAACTTTTTTGGAACGCCGGAACAGGTACCTGAACCTGCCATGATAGTACCACCATAAACCATAATAGATGGTCTATTGTGTCTAGCAAAAGCCATTAAAACACCTGGCATGTTTTTGTCACAACCTGGAATACCGATATTAGCATCATAATGTTGACCTAAAACAATAGTTTCAAATGAGTCAGCAATAATTTCTCTTGATTGTAAAGAATATCTCATACCAGTAGTACCCATGGAAATACCATCTGAAATACCAATAGTATTAAATCTCATACCTTTTAGGTCTGCCTTTTCAACGGAGTCAGAACAAGCTTTGTTTAAGTCCATCAAATGCATGTTACATGGGTTACCAGACCACCAACAAGATCCAACACCAACTTGAGGTTTCTTAAAATCATCATCTTTGAAACCTGTAGCGTAAAGCATTGCTTGGGAAGCACCATTTGATTTTGGTTCAGTAATGACAGCGGAGTACTTGTTGTACTTAGTAGCTGCTTTAGCACATGAGGAAAATGCTCTATTAGTTCTTAAAATACTACTCATCGTTAAGAAAGAACCAATCAACAACCTGATGAGTCAAATCAGCGACAAAGGATTAAAATTTTTAAATACGGTGAGTTAAAAAAAAAAATTAATTTTCACTGACAGCAATTCGGGCCGTTGGCAGGGCCGTTGCTGCTCAGCAAATATATGTTCCTTGTTATATCTAATTATTTGTAACACAAATAACTAAGATTGATATTAGTTAAACTTTTGAATAAATATTTAAGCTATAGTTAAAGTAAAAAATTTAACTTTGAAATTTTTGACAGTTGACCGTTTTCATGTGGTCAAATAATAGCTATGCTACACTTAACTTTCATACTAAAATTATATTTAACAATTTTAAATAGATTAATTTGATGCAAGAAATGTTACAAAATGTGTTTAGGAAAAAAAATCAGGCAAGAGGAAAAGTTTGCAGCAAATCTGTAATCGAAAGAGAACAATACATAATAGAATTTTGTTTCAGTATTTTATAATCAATACTAGTAATAGGCTTAACTTTCATGTAAGTTATTACTCATTAATCAAAGAGGTGATATAGCTGTTTGAAAGATTTTTCAAATATACTGTTAAAAAAAATTAATATTATTATTATCAATAGATAGAAAACATAACCAGTTGGTTGTATATTAAATATCATATGCAAATTACTTGTATTCATTATGGTTAAAATAACATTTTAAAAGTACCAAGCATGTATCTTACAGGTAGTTTAATTTATAAAAGTTATTTAAAATATATATAAAAGTTTAAAAGGCTATATTGTTCTATTCTTTTTAAATATTCTTAGAATCAAACAGTTTAATTGTTTCTTTTTTAGTTTGTGAATCATTTGTAGATTTACGTACAACGCATTGTAGCTCGTAAATTTTTATAATTAAGTTAGTCGAAGGCGTTAAAGTCCTGTAAATAAGGAGATTTCTTCTTATGGTTTCGAGATACAAACAATAAAAGTAAATCTAATAATTAAAGATCTCTATAAAGTAGATTAATGGTTACAACACATTAATACAAAGAGAATATAAAAAATGGTAAATGTCTTCGGGTGATTAATAAGAAATTTAAAGAAAGTGACTTAATAGAATTTTTGATTTTTTTATTCGATTATTCAACGATTTTAGCAACAGATTCACTATTTTTTTGTCTTGCTAATAAATTAGCATAATTCATTGCACTATCAAGAGCACATTCACTAACCTTTCTAGAATGTGATGGAAGTTCATCATCAGAATCAAAATCAGTTATTGAAATATTGCCATCAGCATAAACACCTAACACATAATTCAAAACATTTTTAAGGAATAAAATTTCAACATTTTTATTTTGAGTATCAATGACAAGACCTAAATGATCTTCAAATGAAGGAATGGTTGACTTCGAATCAACAGCACTTTCTTTAATATTCCAAAATGCAACACCATTTGCATTAATAATAGATGGAGTTTCTTGTTCACATATTTCAGAAACCTTCATATCAAAATCTAATGGGGCAGTAATTAATTCAACACGGAAAATACCATCCTCCTTAACCAATAAAGTTAATGTTGGTCTGTAAAATGTATTGCCACAAGGAGATTTTTTAACATTGAATCTTGAGAAGCCAATCCACATTTGAATTTTCTTCAGGTTAGTACCACCTGTTAAAGATAAAATAACTTCCTTTGGAATAGGGAAAAAAGATGTACCACCACGTAGATACGCTAACGATTGTTGTGAATAAGTTGAAGAGTACATATTATCTTGTAATTTAGAACAACTACCACTATCAAGAGAACACCTAAAGATGACTAATGGATCTAAAGTATACATAAAATGAATATTACCTCTTGATCTTTTCGAATCACCAACTCTAAGAGTGTCAAAAAATGGTACCCAGTTTTTTTCTTCCTTCAAATGAGTTAAAGCGTTATTACCGATGTTTTTAAATTTAAGAGTCTTATGTTCCTTTTCAGCGCCATATGGTTTACGGAACGGAAATACTGCAAACATATTTCTTTGCGTTGGAGAAACTGCCATATTAAAAATAATCACTGGTTCAGAAAAGAAGTCACCCTGCTTGAAAATCATTCTTGGGTTTTCAGGACCTGCGTTCTTTTTAACCTTTTTACCTTCAATTGGAATGTTTAAAATGGATGGGAATTTCAAAGAAATAGCATCTAATTCAGCATCGTCCTTTGATTTATTATATGTTTTTAATGCATTATGAATATCACTGTCGGACAAATCTTTGTATTTAATTCTTCTATTTTTAACTTCCATCCAGTTTGAGTCGAATAATTGTAATCTGATAAAGGAAACCAGTGGATCACTAACATCAAAAGGAGCATACATGACAGTGGTAGCAAGCATATGCAATTGCTCTTTTGGTAACCAAATAGAAGAACCTGCTTTCTTGTACCAATGTTTAATATCAGAAACAGTAGCACCATCGGAGCTTGATTCATCTAACGTTGAAACCAATTTTTGATATTTGGAAGCTAATAGGAAATCTCTAATTTCAAAAAAGTCATCTTCTAATCTAATAGGTTCTGTATGCTCAATTGTTTCCTTAGGTTTATAGGAAATTTCAGGACATGTTAAATCTTTATAATAATCAAATGAGGTAGTCAATTTATTTCCAACAAAGGCGTTAAGATTTTCAATTGGAGAATATGTAGATTTCAACACCGTTTCAGACAACAAAGTTGATCCCTCAAGTGGAGCTTCGTTTTGATCAGGAGAATCCAGATTTAGTTTATCCATTGCAATCTTAATTTTATCAGCATCGATCTCATCTGGAGCATCCAAATCGGTTGAACCAGGATCAAAAATAGCCTTAATAGGACCTTCATTTCCTGCATAAATAGCTTCTTGGCCATCCTTCTTGGGATTTAAAATGGCATCAAGATAATCATTCTTAGCAGGATCAGCAACTAAGTGATTTGATAAGTTTTCAATGTGTTTATTAGGCCAATAGTAGTAAGCAACCAATGCCAATATCACTATAAAGGCCCATCTACGTAATCTGGCGTGTCTAGGGGTAAAAACAATCGCCATTACTAGCACAAGACGCGTCTATACCTTTTGATGATCAACAAAAGAAGGTGTTGTTGATGGAGAGAAAAAAAAGTGAAAGCTTGTGCCTTGCTAATTTAGCGTGAAGAAAAACTAATTGCTTAGCACATCTTTTGCCTTCAGAAAGAAGACACTTAAAGATTATTAAGCTAGAATGGCTACAGCCCGAAGTGAACCAGCATTTGGAGAAGAAAGAGCAAATTTTCGGGAATATGAAGGACCTTTTACAGGAGTAAAGAGTAATCATTCAGTGCCTCTTAAAACTCTTGACTTTAATACATTGAGACAATCTATTAAAGAGTTCAAAAGAAATGTTAAGGAACGTCAAGTAGTGCCAACTCCAGAAACAACACCACGGAAAATATCTCAGCAACAATTAAATTCACCACATATTGCTTATATGTTGGATGAAGTTCAACAACAAAGAGAAGGGGGAATTGCAAATGCTCTTAAGATTATTTCACAGTCAATGGAACCTCCTCGTCATTATATGGACCAATACCGAGACTATCTACTTGAAAAACTAGATAATACCAAAGATCCTGATGCTTGGTATATAAGGCTTGCAAGAAATGTTCTTGGAAGTCCTTTTTGCAGTGTTAGAGCTGTTTGGCATTATGCTGTTTTGATGTCTCCTTTATTTTACAACTTAGGACTTTTGTTTTCATTAGTGTTTGTCACACCACCCTTAATCTTCTTTGCTGTAGGACTTGCATTGTTCTGGGGTAAGATTGTGTACGAGTTGTACCGGGATGTTTTACATCGAGATGACATGCTTTACCAATCAAATGTCCCAAAGGATCTTTCTTTAGCAGCAGCTGTAAGTGCTGGTATTGGTCTCGTTCTAAAGCTGAAGGCCGAAACTGGTGAAATTAATGCCAGTTGGTTAGCGGAATTCTGGTCAAGAGATACAAGCTAACTGTCTTTACACTCTTATTTTTATATAATTTGCTATAGTAAAGATAAATTCATGAGCGATAATATCCAAAAAGAGAAGAGTATTTATGAGTGTAGATTTGTTTTCTATTACGGAAAGACAGATGTCTGAATCCAGTGCCAGAATGATGGAACAAGAAAGCATTGAAAAGCACACGAAGAACGGGATTGAAGATATTAATTTAATAGACCTTGTACCAAATGAAATCGACCCACAGTTAAGTATTGATAAACAACAACCACAACAACAATCCAAAGATGGAAATGATGACAATGAAAAGGGAAGTAATATTTTTGCGGAAGAAGATCAAAGAGAAGAAGAAAGGGAAGGAAGAGAGGATGAAGAAGAAGAGCATAATTACTCTCAAAATTTACCCTATCCTTCAGCAGGACAAATATCTAATGCATTTCAAAAGAAACAGTTCAACAGATTGAGTGAGTTATTGAAAGATATTAATAAACAACTTCCACAAAGTATTAGAAATGAACAAAATTTGGCAATGAAAAGAATAAATAAAGGTGAAGCTACCATAAAAGCTTTACGACATGAAAATTTATTATTAAAAGAAAGAATCAGGTTGAATAAAGTTACTATAACACAATTAAAAAAAGGTAAAAGTGAAATTGAAAAAGAACAAGAAAGTGAAATTGAAAGATTGAAGGCCATTGTTGAAGATGCTAGAAATTTGGAAATTCAATTAAAACAAAAAATTGATATTTTGGAATCGGATGATATAGTAAATGATTTCAAAACAAGAATTTCAATATCAGAAGTTTTAACCTTTTTAAATTGTTATCAATTTGAAAAAGACCAAGATGCTTATTACTTTTCAATTCAACAGAGATCTTCAATAGTTTTATTTAATTACCGGTTAGTTATTAACAAGGAAAATCCAAGTAACGAAGTTTTGTACATTCCCGATTGGGAATTACCTGAAGGATATAGTGATAATTGGGAACATAATGTTCAATTACTAAAGAAATTATTACCTGAATATTTACATTCTGATTTACTTTTCAATGCTGATAATTTACATTCTTTTTATTTAAAAATAAACAAATGTTTACAAAAGGAAATATAAATCGAAATGTTATTATTGGCCCTTTTCTCAAGTGTATATATCTAATATTGTACAAAATCTATTTATTTTTTTTGGTTGTATATCTTTCTTGTTAATTTTCTATAATGAAATGTGAATAGTTCCATCTTCATTTTGTTTCACCTTCAAAGCTTTCAAGAAATCTGATTTATCTGATAAGTTTTTATTATCCTTTTTTAATGATTTGAAAACTTTATATAAAGAAGTTTCATCCTTCTCAACATATTTTTTCAATTCCACTTTCGCCTTCATTGAAGTTTCTGGTTTCTTTTGAACGACCCTTGGCTTTTCCTTAGGTATTTGCGGTTTTTGTTGCTGTGATTGCGACTGTTTACCTTTCTTATGTCCTTTGTACAATGCTTTTTCATATTTTTCTGCTTCTGAAATACAACTGGTGTGTTTTTGATGATCGTTACCATAGAAGGTGGTTGAACAGTCAATACAAGTAAAATATGAACCCCTACATGATCTTTGATGTTGTTGTAATCTTTTTTTGATGACAGTATCATTACAAACTTCACAAGAAAACGAAACCATTGTTTAGTTCACTATGAAAGCAATCCAATAAAGTGAAAAAAAAATTTTCAGTTAATTTAGACACATATCTTTAAAAAAAATCATACAATTTGATGATCATAATATAGTATTAAGAGATGTTAAGTAATAACTGCATAATTAAGTTTATTGATGCATCCCTATTCAACGTTTTATTTACAAGACACTTTGTTTAAGGGCTACTACATTTGAGGTCATCTCCACCATCTGTTTTCACTTTCACCCTTCAGCCTCTCTACTCTTTTTGGTTCCCAATTCTCATGTTCTTCAATAAGACCCTGTAATTTATAATATTCGTCCTTGATATCAACATGTCTTCTATTTTTAATCATATTCAAAGCTTCATCTTCATTAACTTCACGAACTTTTTCATCTCTCATTTCATATCTTAATGCTGTAAAGTTGGATAGTAAAACTGAAGCCAATGCAACTGATAACATCATTGGTAACCCAAAATAAAGGAACGAGTTCTTTTGAACTAGTTTCTCATATTTACCCATGAATGTCTTCGATCTGGCTTCTTTTTGTGATTTGGACATAAAAGTCTTTGCACCGAATAGTCCCATATTATTACTGATTATTTAAGAACAAAAATTTATACAATGCCTGATTATGTTAATAATATAGTAGTGTGCTTTTAACTAACATTTTTATTAAATTTTTGTTATGTTATAAAAAAAAAGAAAACCACAAATAATATATTTGCATCACGTGATCAAATTTCTATTGATCAAACAAATCACCCCATTGAGTCAGGACGTTCTGAATGTTGTCATCCAGCGTCTCATACTCAAGTCTGTTTACGGCACCGTTATTATTCATGTCTACGTTAGTGAAATCAATTTCGTATAGAGAGTTAAACATGGAATTTCTCTTCGTACCAACATTATTAACGTTATCAGCATTCAAAGGAACTTGTGAATTGTTTAATTCAGCAGCTTCATTAGTATTATGATTGTGAAGCATGTTAATTTTACGTAATTGAAGTTCATTATTTCCCGCATAATCTTCAAAGTTTTCAACATTAAATCCTCCAAGTTCATTGATAAATTGATCATCTAATAATTCATTGAAGTTGGTGCCAAATATATTCATATTTATATCATTTGGTGTTTGATCAAGTTCAGTTGCTCTACTTGGTGTGACACTCATATGATGATTCTGTGGTGTTGCAGTAAATTGATTCGTTGGAAATTGTAATTGATTTATATTGCCTGGAATTTCTTTTGGTAATTTAACTTGGGTGTAATCAGTAACAGGTGGTAGTCTTGATGTTCCAAATGCAATTTCAAATGCATTCAAAGGTGATTGCTTTTCTTCTTTAATGAACTTGTGGTTCATATTATGTTCATGTGATTGTTGAACAAGATGATGATGATGAGGTTGAACAATTTCATTATCTTCTTCTTCTTCTTCTTCCCCTGGTTGAACCTTTGTTGCCATCTTTTTGAAATTTATATTAAAGAATTTTTGTGAATTTGATAAAATCTTATGAAATAATTTAACTAATTTCTCTAATCCCCAAGCATAATAATATCTTGTAGTTAATGAATTCAACTTGTTAATAAATGTCTCTAAATATGTAAATAACCTTTTTGTTAATTCGTCTGGGTCGATGTTATTCTTAATTAGAATTTCAATGATTACTGGTGATTGCTGTTGTAATCTTAAAACTAATGAAATTAAAAACTCAAATGATCTGTGATTTAGTATTAATAAATATGGACAAATGATTAGTTCTGAATTATAATTATTAAACAAATTTTTTGATCCATTATTAAAATTGTTAAACAATTTGTAGTTATCCAACGCCAAAATTAGTGATGTTTCAAAAAAGGTTTCAATGTAATTCCTTTGCTTTTCAATTTTATCTAAACCACTCTGTTTATCTGAAACTAACTTATTTAATTTCTGCTCATGATTCAAAAATACTAAATAATTCAAAGCAAATAAAATATTTTTTATGACTAAATGAACTTTTAATCTGTAAATTTTGATTTGTGAACTGTATTTCTTGACCCAAACTGTATTACGTGCACTGAATGGATTTTCAATTTCTGATTCTCCAATGATTACATCCATTCCGTAACCACATTTGGATTTCTCACAAACAAAATCATTTAATTTATTGATAATTGTTTCTATATCTTTTGTCAATGGTGGTGACCCTGAACTTTCTAATAACTTCAATCCTTTGTAAACCCATTTATACATAACCATTGATTCCCTAAATAATTGAACAACACATAGTTCTCTTTGAAGTGCCTTACCGTTGTCATACGATCTCTCTAACACACCCTGTTCAATACCACCAGGAATTCTACAATCCCATGATCTATTACCCGCATCCTCATTTAACCCAGGATCATAATCAAATTCAATTAAAAGTCCCTTTTTATAATCACCTAAACTCAAATTTACTTCGGTTATAACACAAATTAGCCCATACCATAACTTTCTCCATAAATGCCTTTTCCTAAATAATCTGGCATCTGCGATTGGGTCATCGTTGTCCTTAGAAGGATAAAAATTTCTAAAATTTAATGGATCCCTATTAAGTCCAATGTTAAAAGCTAGTTGAACAAGCATTGCATTAAAATTGAATGAATTAATATTTGGAGATTCGTTTGTTAGATCACCTGATAAATCAGTAGATGAAATTGCTGATGGAGTTGGAGGTTGCTGGCTTTGTCCATTTATTGTACCACTGTTAGAATTTTTAGTATATGAATCATCTAAATCAAATCCATCTTCTGGTGAAGTAATATTGTATAGTTTCAAATATAAACCAACTTGGAATATGATTAAGGATGGTTTATTCATTAATTTTGCACTGCTAAATATTTCCTTAACCATATCAATTAAAACTAAAGTAACAAAATGTTCAGGTTTCATCAATAGAGTTTCCGTTGGTGTCACATCCTCGTTATTAATTGTTGGTAATGATAACCAACTCAACCTAATAATAATCAACATTAGGCAAATTGTAAAAAATTCTTCACAATATTTAGTTCCAATTGAAGATAACTTTATTCTTTCAGAATCAGATGAAGATGAATTGATAATTGAAGCTAGTCTCAATCTGAAACTTTGCTCATCAATATAGGGCATTTGAACATAAAGTTTCTCAAAAAATCTATCAACTAACAACCAAACAATTTTTCTATTTGGCAAATGTTGTTCGATAACTGAAATTACTTGCTTAGTATTGTTATAATTTAAATATTTAATAGCAGAAGGTGATATCGTTTTAATTTTTTTAACTTGACGTGGAGATGAACAGCTAGATGAACTTCGCTTGATACTATTAGATCGAGATTCTGGTTTAATCGCAATCGGCACATATTTATTTAGCCTTTCAGTATCTTCTGGTTTAATTTCATTTAAGGGAGTTGTTGGAGTGTGAACAATTGGTGAATTTTTTATTGACATTGGTAACCTAACAGTGTCTCTAACCGCACTGGTTGTCATCTTAGATAATTTTTCCTTAAACAAAGCTTTTGCATCACCAAGCATTAATGGACAAACTTTCTGATCATCTGGCATATCAGGTTTTTGATTTAAATGATTATAATTTGGAGAATAATTTGCATCACCTTTGGCGTTTATTGGAATTTCTAAGTTATTAGCTGATGATTCAACATATGCTAGTGAAACATCACCTGGATGAAGAACGGGACACTTTGTAAAAACCAAATTTGAATTATCCATGCCATTGCTACTATTAATAGGGGTCATATCATTATGTGGATTAATTAAACCAGATTGACCTGTAACAGGACAAATACTTGGTGAATTTTGTTTTGAAATTGATCTTTCTAGTATTGAAAATTGATGTGTTCCATAGTGTGGTGATTCCATTTGGCTATTAACACTAGTAGGGGTATTGCTATTATGAATAATGTGATTATTAGTATTACTACCACTGTTATCCCTATGTAAGATGGGGCAAGCTTTCATATTTCTGTCAATCGGACTTGAATAAGATCTTCGGGTATTTTGATAAAGTGCTGAAGATCTAGGACTTTGATATCTTTCGGAAGATGATTTGGCTGTTGGAATTTCAGGATAAGATGAAAAAGATTGAAAATTTTGAAGTGGACTTGGTTTTGGCAAATGAAGAGTTCTTTCTAAGAAGCTTTTCAACTTACTATTATGTTCATTTGTTTTTTCCTTGCTAGTAATAGAAACATGTTCTTGACCATGTATTTTATTTAATTTATAATTGTAATGTTTGTAATTTTTTGAAATTGAATTTGATAAAGTGCCTGCTTTTGAAGAATAATAATATTCATAATGATGTCTTAACTTTAAAATTTTCATCCATAAGTCATTTAAATAAATATCATTTTTAACAACAAACATCCACGATAATGTTGAAATTTGATATGTAATAGTGAAATTAAAAGATCCACCCTTTTTAGCAATAAACAAAATATTTGAATTAAAGATACAATCCATAGTATCAACTGGATCTCTTTGTCTATTAACATGATTTTTATTATTGACACTGGGTTTTGTTTCTAGCTGTTGTGAAGTGACTAATATTTGATCTTTAAGATTTTTATTTTCATCTTCTAACAGTTTGTTTCGATCTTTCAAAAGAGCAAGTTCTCTCTTTAAACTTTCATCAATCACTTGTATGCTTGTATTTGATTCACCGCCATCGGGATCCTTTGCCCATGATGGTTCAATATAATGACATTTGTCTTCAACACCATTTTTGATACAATTTTGACATTTCGGTTTACCCTTATCACACTTAACCTTACGTCGTCTACAAATGATACAAGATATTGGAACACGGTTTCTCCTCCGAGTTTTTTTATCTTCACCAACCATAATAGTTTAGATTCGAAAATGTGTATAAGTTTATTAGTTATATTTAGTATTGCTAACTCTGAAGCTTTTGTGCAAAGAAGATCGTATTAAACAAGGAAGAGCAATACAGTGTTAATTGATTGAAACCGAATAGATATTTGTAATAATGTTCCTACTACTAGATGTAAAAGGAGTTTAAAAGAAGTTAAAATTTTCAATTTGATTTGGTGTTGTCCCCATAAAAATTAGGGGTATATACTATTAATATATAGTGTGTTAAAATTGAAGAAATAGAAATATGACAATAATAGTATCAGTATACAAGATCTTATTTTTTTCCTTACACACTATATAGTTTAAGACAATTTAATAATACAAATATATATAAAGTGACATCTCATGAAATATAGAGCAGATCAGCCCAAGGCTTACCGACCGTTGAATCCCCTTTTAGGGGGTGATGTACATGCTATTAATGCCATCATCATTCTCTGTTGGGCCAATCACAATATCATATGGCCGGCGATATCGGCCTGCTGTCTCTTCGTATTATGTAATCGTATACAGTTCTAATGCATCACGTGCAATCTCGACATGCGACTTGGAATTTGTCGTGTGACGATCAGCGCTCGGGTCATCCGCCACTTGCCGCGCCACACGCTCAAAACACTGGGAAACGTCTAGTGCACTCCATTCTTGTCCAAGCTTCTGAGCAATATTCTTCCAATCAATTTCATCTTTTTCTTCACTCCCCTTGATGATTTGTAGTAAATGAATTTTTGTATCCAAGTCCATTTGCTGAACCCTTTCCTTGCTATTCCTTTTCATTAATTTATTCCATTTATATCTACATTGAATTCGTGATCTTTTACCTTCCATGAGTTCACTAACTTTTGTCCAATTAATTTGGGTTCCCATCTCTGATATGATTTTCTGGAGTAACTCCTCTTCTTCAGTGTTCCACTTATTAGTGTTTCTTTCTTGTCCACACTTCAAATAATTTCTCCATCTATCTCTACAATCTTCGGGCATTCTTTTCATCTGTTCCCCAATAAATTTCCATTTACCTTCGTATAAATCTGTTAATCTTTGTAATTGAGAATCTTCTTCACTTGTCCAAATACCTCTTTTAGAGAATACATGATATGTGCGTCTAACGTGTTTATATAAGGATGGGCGTGTTCTATAGGGTAAAACTCTCTGTAGGTTCCCCCAAAATCTATCTCTTTTACGATCACTGCTCCAAATTCTATCAAGAAATTCCTCCTTTGTAATACTTTCAATATTTTGGTACTTTTTAACAAAGATATCAATAGCAGTCTTTTCTTCCTTGCTAAATGACCTACCAGGTGTTTCTCTTATTAATATCGGTATTTGTTCACTAGCTGAATTTATAGCTTCTAATAGCCTGGCATCTTCTTCTTCAATATCAAGCAATGTTGTGGATTTATGATTATTAATTTTTTTTTTTATAATTTTGGTATTGTTGTTTAAATTGCTGATATTTAGTTTAACATTATTTCCTTTATTAGTGGTAGTAGTATTATTATTATTGATGATCGCAGTATTTGGTGGAGCACAAACAACATCCTTATCTGTATTATTTTTATTTGTGCTTTCTTTACCATTACTAATATTAGAGATATTATTACTTCGAGAATTAGCTCTATTCTTTCTTCGATCATCTTCACTATTGTTATCATTTTCAATTGCACTTAAATTATGCTTGATATCGATAAGCTCAGTTTTAGAATCATTATGTTTTTCACTTATATCTTTATCTAGTTTTTCATCATTATTGATAGCCTTTTGGATTAATTCATATAGTTGCCTATCACTCCTTTTGTTGCTATCTTTATTAGTATTATTATTGTTATTATTGTTCAAATTTATATTTCTAATAATTAGACTTGTAGCACTATTGTTTGTAGTATGTGATTGTGATTGTGGAGGCAATAGGCCATTCATAACAGCTTCTTCAGCAGCAGCAACAGCAGCAGCTAAATCAGCGTTAACAGAATCATCATTATTGGCTGAGTTTTCAACTTGTTCCTGAACTGCTGCAACAGCTTGGCTAACAGCTTGGCTAACAGCTTGAACTGCTAGATTTTGTTCATCTTCATCATTGGTACTATTAGACCTTTCATAATTTAGCCCATTTAAAATAGTTTCATTAACAAAATCTTCCTGACTTTGAGCAATTTGCCTCTTTGATATTTTATTTCTTTGGTCACTATAATAACCAACGTCAATATCATCATTAGACTGATTAATAGCATCTGATAAAAACCCATTTGTCCATTGTTGAAAATCCATATCATCATCTTCTAAAAATGGTCTCTTTCTTTTACCATTATTTATTTTATTGTCTAATTTGACATTTCTATCGATATTTCTGGAAGTCCCGTTACTTTCATTGTGATTATCATCATTACTCATATCATGAGCCCTTGTATTAGTCTTAAGATTAATTTCACTTTTAACAAGATCGGCAAGTCCATCTAGGTTAACAACGTCTGAAACATCTAGCGGCTCGTCTTCCTCCTGTTGGTGATGGAGATGATGATGGTGTGTTAGTTCACTTTCCTCTCCAGAGAAATTGTCGCTTGGTCTCATAATGTAAATGTTTTAAAAGCCGGGTAATGTTATTTGTCTACACCTATGATCCGGGTAACTTTTTATAAATTTTCATCACCAAATGAATTAAAAAAAAAATTATATTTTACTTAGGAGGTAACAAAGAAAAATTCCATACCAAGTCTTTTTGAATAAAAAGATTATCTATTAATTCGATCGATATTAAATCATTTTAAAGTTAAATTCAGTTATAAAAATGTAGTAATAATACATTGCTTAGAACTTGGTGAAACCCTTAGCCTTACCGACAGCGGATTGAACCTTCAAGACGTTGAATCTAACGGTCTTAGAAAGAGGTCTACATTGACCAACAACAACTTGATCACCTTCTTCAACTCTGAAAGCTGGGGAAACGTGAGCAGCAAAGTTCTTGTGTCTCTTTTCGTATCTGTTGTACTTAGCAATGTAGTGCAAGTATTCTCTTCTGATAATGATAGTTCTGTGCATCTTGGTAGAAACGACAACACCAGACAAAATCTTACCTCTGATAGAAACATCACCAACGAATGGACACTTCTTGTCAATGTAAGTACCTTCAATAGCGGTCTTTGGGGTCTTGAAACCTAAACCAACTTCCTTATACCATCTCTTGGTTCTTCTGGTAGCCTTAGCCTTTGGGTTGGTGAAGATGTGTGGTTGCTAAAAAATAACTGTTAGTATTTTGCTTATTAAAAACGATTTCAAATTAAATAAAAAATAGAGTATTTCCTTGTCTACAACAATTGATCTTAATAAAATTAGTGCTTTTTCATCCAAAATATTTTTCAACTAGGTTAACGCTAGCTCAGCTTGACATAAAACAATAACAATAATTGGAAATTTATAGTTTCTAATCTATATGATTTCATGTAGATTCTTAGTAGTGATGTACATTATACTTTTGAAAAATATTGAAAAATTACCTTTGAAATTTAGTCAAATGATTAATATAGAAGAACTTAATATAAATTATTCTAACTTTTGTATAGCTCTATTATTTAATTGTTTATAATAATCATTTGCATACCTTTTGGAAAGCCTTTTCAGATTGAACGGTCAATTCAGTAGCCATTTTGTCTGTTTGTGTATCTTGGTCAGTGGTTTCTAAAGATTTTCCACAACGAAAAAATTTGAGATTACTTCGCGGCGGGGACACTACCTTCACAAAAAGACAGTCACACACAAATAATTTTTTATTCGCATCTTTGTTTTAGGAGCGGTGTAAAATTAGGGTTTTGAACTTAAAGTTGACACGTGATATTCACGTGATTATTAGTACCTAAACCCTACTTTTTGGAATTTTATATAGTATGTTATTAATTTACATGTTCTCTATATATCACATAATTAAATAAGAAACTCTAAGTCAGAAGCTTTTTCATGACCAACCAGGTTCGAAAGAGTCACTTTATCCATCATAACCATATCTTCGAAATCAAATCCTGGAACAACCACTTCACTCGCCCATAAGCAGTCCTTATCGCTCTCCTTTTCACCATGCTCGGGAATTATATAACAACCTTTCCAAACATTGGATGGAACAACCCATTGGGTGAGTTCACCTTTTGAAGTATTAAACCCAACAATAAAAGATTTGATTTCACCATTTGGATAAATTAAAACATAAACAGCTCTACCCTTTTGTAAAATATGAATTGATCTACCCCGTGCGTTATAGTGCATTTGTCCAATTGGCGATTCGCAAGTCATAAGATAATGAATTAAAGAACTTTGTGAATGATCTTGCCCTTCAATAGGCTCAGATCTATCCGTTTCTCTGAAATAACCCCCATTTGGATGTTTAATTAAATTTAGAGAAGCTGCTAACTTAGTTATATCACAGTTTTCCTTTTTGAAAGTACCGTATTCAGGCTTACAAATAACAGGGTTGTTTTCTGTAGCTATGCTATCTAAAGTAAATGAGGAATAATTAGGCATAGTAGCAGTTGTCATAGAATGAGTATAAATTATTTTTTAAGATTCACAAGATTTAAAGACATACACATTTTTTTTCCTCATGATATAAAATATTTATTAATAAATTGAACAAAGAATGCATATTAATATGTTCTAATATATAATAAAAGATAAGCACCGAATTAGAATAAAAATTATTGGTAGTTACTCTCAATTAAGAGAAACTGTACCATTTTTACCTAGCCATTTAGTTAAGGAGTCAAATAATAAACCTTGTTCCTTTAGCTCAAGAATATCATCACAACCACCATAACTTTCACCATTAATGACAAGATTTGGAACAGTGGAACGTCCAGTTACTGTGCCTATATGTTTTTGTAATTCACCACCATTTTCGTATACATCCAACTCCATAATATATGGTTCTGGATCAAATGTGTAATTTTCCTTCAATAAGGCCTTCAATTTCTTTGAATATGGACAATAGCTTTTAGAGAAGATAACAATTGGGGATTTTTTTAATAATAACTCATAATCATTAGAAACACTGTACTCTGCAAGGTCATCATCATCCATAAAATTTTGAGCCACTACGACATCTGAAATATTTTCACTAGTTGCTTCCACTTTCATAGATTCTTTATTATCCTTATTTTTGGTTACAGCATCTACATTTTGTTCAGTGGCTTCACCAAAAGATTGCGCTGACTTGTTGTTTTTATCATCTCTAAATTTGTCAACAATATTACCAATATTACTATCCTTTGCACCCTCGTAGTGTTTAGCACTTTCACTTGAATGCACAACATGTTTTGAATCAATGAAATCAGATTCACGACCACTATAGTTGGTATCCTGTCCATCAAATTCCTCAACTTTAATCGGTGATGGCGATGAGAAATTGTAAATCAACATCCCAACAGTTAAGAAACCAATAAGTATCACAGTAATTCTCTTTTGTTTTCTAGACATTCTCCATTCAGAATACTTGGATCTTGGATGCATATTCATTTCTTAGATCTCTTTTTAAAACAATGTTGTGATTAACAATATGTTTTCTAAGATAAAGATTTTTTTTCTTATACTTCATCTTTGCAAACAGATCATCACATTTCACAATTCGCCTATAAAAAGTTTGCTATATAGAAAATGCTCAGCAGCATTATTTTGCTTTTCTTTTAGTAATAAAATGTTTTTAACATAGAATATATAGCAGCTGGAGTAGAATCCAAAGGAAAATTATTTAATTAAAAATGTCGTTATGTAAATTAAAGTATGTTTGAGTCAAAAGTAGTACATTAAAATCATCATCCTGTAATGATTTCCGCATATAACATTCTCTTAAGATCAATCATTTCTAACTGTTCTTTATATTCATCAAAGAAAAAGAAATCTGATGGCATTTGATCAGCAGCTATTTCTGAATTGGGATCCCGAAATTCATAAACATACGGATGATTAAGACAATCAGTAATGTTCATCCGTTTATTTGGATTAAATGTAAGAGTCTTCTCAATAAAATCAACTGCTTGTGGGTTAGCATTTCTGAAGATCTTTTTCATTGGTATTTTCCTTTGTTTGCTTGTTCCTGTTTCAATATATTCTCTTGCTCTCTTCAATTTAATGCAATTTAAATCTTCACCAGTTGGAGTTCCTAAAACTTCAAAAATTAATAATAGTTGATGTCTATAATCCTTCCCAGGAAAAAATGGCTCTCTTAAAATCATTTCCGCTAAAATGCAGCCAATTGACCAAATATCAATTGCTTTTGTATATTGAGAAAGGGATAGCATAATTTCTGGTGCTCTGTACCATCTAGTTGCAACATATTCGGTTAAAAGTAATGGATTTTCTTTTCTTTGATCATTTTCTAATCTTGCAAGTCCGAAATCACAAATCTTCAATTCACATTTTTCATTAACAAGTAAGTTTGCTGGTTTTAGATCTCTGTGAATAATTCCACAAGAATGGAGATATTTTACACCTTTTAACAATTGGTACAACATGTATATCATATGCTTATCACTTAAATCGTGTGTTCTAATTACAGAGTGCATATCAGCATCCATATATTCTTGAATAAGATAAACTTCATTGAATCCCTCAAATGACATTGGCTTTTGGATATCTAATATTTTGACAATATTTGGATGATCAAAATGTTTTAAAAACTTGACTTCTCTTAACGTCCTAAGGCAAAATAACTCCCTTTCAAAGGGTTCAATTTTTTTGATTGCAACGATCTGATTAGATCCAACTTTTTGACCAACTGCAACAACACCATATGCACCTTGTCCGATCACTGAATGAACCTTATAATCTCTAATATTAAAGACAAAGTTTTCTTTAGACATAATTAATTCCTTATAGCTAACAATATGTAATTCATTAGTATTATTTAAAGTGATTCAAAAAATTGCTGTCTCTTTTTTATTTAAACTTGACATTTGTTTCATAATTACAAGATGAAACAAGGCAGTGTGTTTCAACATCTTATTTTTTTTACATTGGCTACATTTCAAAAGATACATTTACATTATATTATTAAGCTTCAAATGACTCTGCATGTTATAGAACCACTTCTACCAACTCCCTTTTATTTTTGTTTTATATATTACGAAATTTAAAGAAAGTATTTTTTAAAAAGTCATGAGCAAATATTGTATAGTCTCGTTCCATAATGTTAGTTTTTGCAAATAGTTAAACGATAACAAAAAAAAATAACAATTAATTTAAAATTACAGTCATTAGTATTGGGTCATTGAAATGTCTACATTATCATCGCCAGATCATAAGGTTGCTATTATTACGGGTACTTCTGGTAACCTGGGTACCAATATTGCCAAAAGATTAATTGTTCAACTACCATCAACAACACGGTTAACATTAGTTGTTACATCACGTACATTATCAACAGCTAATTCATGCATAAAAGGCCTTCATGAATTTGCGGAATCAGTAAATAGAACTGGCATTGTTGATTTTGATTATTGCCTTATTGATTTTACCAACATGGTTTCAGTTTTAAATGCAATTTATGAATTAACAAAGAATCATGATCATATTGATTATCTTTTTATTAATGCTGCACAGGGAGTTTACGATGGTATTAATTGGACTCAAGCTACCATTGAGTGTTGCACTAATCCAATTAAGGGTGTTACTTACCCAACTTATAAAATTCAAAGAGTTGGCGTTAAATCAAAAGATGATTTGGGTTTGGTTTTCCAAGTTAATGTGTTTGCACCTTACTACTTCATTCAAAAGCTAATTGAAAATGGATTATTCAAAAAAGAATTACAGCCTAAGGTTATTTGGATATCTTCTGTTATGTCTAAACCAGAATATTTAGATCTTAATGACATTCAATTACTCGAATCAAAGGAATCCTACGAAGGCTCAAAAAGATTAGTTGATTTAATTCATTTAAGTACTTACGAATCTTTGTTGAAAGATCATGGTGTTGTTCAATATTTAACCCATCCGGGTATTTTTACATCATTTTCTTTTTTTGAATTTTTGAATCCTTTTACCTATTATGGTATGTTGATGTTGTTCTATATCGCAAGATTTTTAGGATCGCCATGGCATAATATTAGTGGATGGAATGCAGCAAACGCTCCTCTTTTTACGGCATTGGAAACGGATCCAAAATTAGATTCATTAAATATCAAGTATGGGTCTGCAACAAAATGGAATGGTGAAGAGTATATTAAGACGACTCCTGTCGACTCAACAGGTTCTGAATTGGTTTTAGATTGTTTCAATCAATTAAAACTAGAATGGGATGATAAATTAAAAAATCAAATTACAAAGTGACTTTTCTTTTTTGTTCTTTTCCAAAAAAAAACGTTTTAAGACTACATATAATATAATTGTATATAACTGATATTCATTATCATTTAATTATTCAATGACATTAATGAACCAACAAAAGTTAAAATTAATCTTGATCTAACTTCGTTAATATCTTCTGGAACAAGCCAAATAAGAGCTCCTAATTTTCTTGCAATAGAAATAGCTAATCTGGCATTTGCATATCTATCATCTTCAGTAGCCCCAGATGTCACTAAATCATAATCAACATAACCTGGTTTGATACCATTCAAGACATCCAAAAGGAAATGACCGTTAGATAATGCTGGATCTTTGAATGATCTAACAGTCGATGATCTACCACCTTTAGCGACCATTGAGTTTGCCCATTTAAGTATATCAGAATCTGAAATTTCACGTCCATTGACACTTAAGCTAGATAAAGTATTATTGATATTTCTTCTCATTAATTGCCAAACAAGACCTAAGGTTAAGATTTTATTACCATCGGTAATATCAGCACCTTCAATACCAACAAGTGAAAATCTATTTGCTTTACCAATGGCAACACAGTAATTAGTGTTTTCAAGTGCTTTAAACCTTGACATATCATTACCATTAGCAGGCTTTTTATTGACATGTTTAAGATCAACAGAACCTGGCATGACTTTTTGATAGGCTTCTAATAGTACATTACCATCTTTTAAGTCTTCAAATAATGAAACAACAGGTGGATCAACGTCAAGAGAATTTAACCATAGAGTAAATACTCTTGCTTCTCTTTCACCTTCAGCGTCAAATTCTTCAATTTCAGGCTTTTCAGCTTCTTCAATTGGATCTAAACCTGGAATGGTGTTGAATAAATGAGCAACAAAGGCCAAGTTTAATTTAGGATTACCTGCAACAAGTGCCTTTGGAGTTAAGTACTTTCTGCAATCCAATTTATCAGCATTTTGTAAAATTTGTTCAGCTCTGGTCATAAGATCAGGAGTTTGAAGTGGTGCCTTTGAACATTCTTGTGGTGCTAATTGATTCAATAAAATAGTATAGTTTTCACCATCCTGAACATCTTGAGAAAAGTTGTTAACCCTTCTATTCCAACCTGCAGCATTCAAATGGTAGTTAAACCATCTCAAAAGAATCTTCTCAGGTGGCAATCTCAAAAATTGTTCCAAAGTTTCATCATCCTCTAACAATCTGTATAATTCAGGATGTAATTTAATATCAATTTTAGCTAAAAGGCCTCTTCTAATAATTTGCCATATAAGACCTAAAATTAAATGTTCCTTACCATCAATGATATCTTCAGAATGAACATTCACGACAACACAACCAATAGCCTTGGCAGAATTTAAAACAATATTAGCATTTTCCAATAACTTGAAATTGTTTAATGGTTTACCATTCTTTGGAATATTCAAAACTCTAGTATCAATTGTATCCGAAACGGAATCATTGATCAAGGAAGAAAGAATCAAACCATCATTACATTCATCAAATAATTCAAAATTATCCAATGCAAAGGGTAACTTATTAGCAACTAAATCATCACCTTGTAAAACGGTATTGATATGTCTAGTAAATTCCACACGTTCTTCATCGTCGATTGTGTGAATTGTACGACCACCCTTGGCACCAATAACAACTTTTGCTTTATTTCTAGTAAATGTCTCAACATTACCGGAATTAATAGCTTGGCTATCAGAAACAGAAGGGGCAGCTGATTTTAATTCCTTCACCTTAGCATTCAATTCAACATAATCTTCCAATTCCACATGGCCAGATGCATCAACTTGAACAGATTTTAAAGCTTCTCTAACTTCATCATATGATGCCTTACCTGATTTTGAAACGTTATCAATTGCATCTTTCTTATCAATCCAGCCAGATTCATTGATATCAATGTTTCTAAATTCATCAATAAGCTCAAATAGCTCCCCTTGTTCTAAAACGGGGAACTTCTTTTGTAATTTTAAAACGTTCATTATCTAACGTAAAAAAAAGATGGTGATAGTCAGTAAATAAAAACGCCTTCATCTGGGGCTGGCGTATTTTCAACTAATTTATTTTGCATTTGGCTAATTTTTTTTTACATTCCGTTTAAAAATTTTCAATTAATATACAAATTTCCATTACAACATCGATAATACACAACATCGAAAGATGTAAGAACTACTAATAAAGTTCAGTGTCTTCCTTATTTAGTAAATTCTTTACAGTTTTCCTAATATCCTTCGATAGAAACGGACCTAAATCTCGTCCTTTTGAATTAGGTTCATATAACTTATCAAATGGTAATTCTAATAAATGATAACCACCACAAATAGTACTTAGACAATGCTGTTTTTTATATTCATTGTTAATGCTCTTTACTAATTCTTTCATTTCAGAATCAAATTCTTCATTAAGAGATTCCCAAACTTCTAAATTTTCCAACTCAAGTGATTTTAAGAACTCTGGGGAATTTTGAAACACGTTTGGTAAATTAGAACTTTGTAATCTACTTAATAAAATATCTCTTTTAGATACAGGTTTAAATGCATTTTTCATGACATTTAATCTTCTATCTAATGATCCAGTTTGATATTTTATTGTATTTGAAACAGCATCTTTTTTGAAAAGATTTTTTGTTTCATCTTTCGATAAATTAGGTATCTGAATTATTAAATCAATTTCTTCATTATCTGAGTGAGCTTGTGAATCATCTTCTAGATCAAATTTTTGAAAATGTAGTCTAGATGTCATTTCACTTTCTTCTAACGCTCTTAATTTACTAAGTCTTAGTGGATGTGTTGTACTAAAAGTTTTGTAATCGTATGAATTAATACCTGCCGATCCTAAATTCTGTCTTATAATAACTTCGCCATCTGTTGTACATGTTGTTATTGTTGTATTGGTTATATTACAATTATTATTGTTATTATTATTATTATTATGATTATTATTATTATTATTATTATTATTATTAGCAGTATTATGAATAGGTTGATCGGTCAGTGTTGGAAGTCCAGAAGTAAAACTGTCATTGGAAGTGTTATTCTTAGTAACATTTGTTGTATTAGATAAGATATTCCGATTAGAATTTGCCTTTTTTGTATTAGTAGGTGTTGTTAATTCATTTGTGTGTCTTCTTAGAAATGATCTCTTTTTGTTTGGATGGTGAGGAAGTTGCAGTTGTTCAGACCCAGTAGTAGAACCTCTAGCTTCCCCAGAATCATCCTTATGTCGAGTCATAGCTCGAAAAATGTGCCTTGTTCTTCCCTCCGATTTCATTAAGCAATAAGTCCTAGCATAAGATTAGAAGCAATAAGGGCAAATTTTAAAATGAGAAATTAGAAAAAAAGATGGAATCATTACTGCTAAAAGAAATTGTTAAAATGCTCATCACAAAAAAGTTGAATTTTTCTTCATAAATGAACTTATATGTATATTAGGAAATATTAATAAATATAAAATATAAACAGTGTGTGTTTAAATAGCTAATTAAGATGGTATAAAAAATATTATTTAAGTAACCATAAAATAAATATGGAACGCAAAAATCGATTAAGTATAGATGCCCTTTTCTTCTTCGACTTGGACTTCTCTTTCAACACTAGAGTTGTCGGAAGAGGTTTCATCAAACAAATGACCACCACCTAATTGACTAATATCAAACCCATTGGCAGATAAATATTCCAAGAAATTGAAATCTTCTCTTTGCATAGCTTCTTGATCAACCGCAGGTAAACCAAAGAATGCGATAGCAGCTGCAAACAAAGCCAAAGAAGAAGCTAACCAAAATGGAACTTGATAACCTTCATCACCAGAGTAATGTTTTTGAAAAGATGGGAAAGCATATGTACCACAGAAAGCACCAATCTTACCAAAAGCAGCGGCCATACCATAATAAACACCTCTAACTGGAGTAGCAGAGGTCTTTGCAGCCAAAATACCAATATTGTTACCAGGACCAAACTCACCAAGGGTCATAAAGATACCGTAAACAACAACAAAAGAACCGATATGATTAACTAAGTGTGAATAAATACCAGCCATAAGGTAACCAATTGCGGCCTGAAGAACTAAACCAAGAGTTAAGGTTAATCTTGGACCAATAAAATCAGCAAAGAAAGCACCAATAAATGAACCTGGAATATAGAACAAGTTTAAAACAACATTCCAACCAAAGGTCTTGTACATATCACCATCCTTGATAACGTGGTTTAAAATTGGAGCAGAGTAAATACCAAATGCGTAAGCAGAAAAATCATAGATCCACCAGATGACAGCAACAAGAAATAATCTAAACCAGTAGTATCTAATAACAAGAGTCCATGGAACAGTAACCTTTTTAAAGTTTAATTTCTCAAATTGAGTACCTTCCTTAAAGAAACTTCTCATAATGAAAAGAGAGATTGGAGGAATGGCACCAATACCTAATGTAACTCTCCACACTGGTTGCAAGTTATGAGGCCCACATATCCATAGCATAACCATTGGAACAAATGCAGAGATAACAAAACCTAAATCAATCATAAAATTAGTGAATAATGCAAAATATCTATTTCTGTGACCAGCAGGTAGAAGAGAAGACGCTTCAGCACAGGCAGCAGAACCAGTTGGATACTCAGCACCAATGAAAATACCAAGAAAAAACCTATAAGCAGTAAGAGCAGCAAAAAGACCACCTGCATTACCACCAACGTGTGCTTGGGTACCCACACCCCAAGAACCAGCTGCAAGAATAGAAAAGAGAATTAACCCTCCAGATGAAATCAACATACCTGTCTTTCTACCAATGTAATCAGAAACAACACCAAATGATAACTGCCCGACAACAGTACCAACAAAAGCAATTGCACTGACATTTTGTAATGCTGTGGACTCTGTGTATTGCTTACCATAAATCTTAGAAAGGCATGTGGACGCAGTACCAATAGAGTTGTTAACATAACCATCTGAAAACAACCCAGCACCAGCAGTAAAAATTGGCCAGTAAGATTTTTTACCTGTTGGTGCAATATCTTCTTCACCTAATGAAACGTCATTGCCGTCTTTATCTTTAAACGTAATCTGTTGAAGTTCATCTTCAGTAACGGTGTTTTTACCCCAGGTAACTTCTTTTCTAAGAATCGCTGGTAATGTTTTGAATGGCATATTTCAAAAGTTTTTGCTCTTTATTCTTATGTCCTTTATAACTTTAAAATATCACCATGGAAGGAATTGACAGCTTTTATACTTGGCAAGGGCAGATTGCCATTTTGGGTAACCGGTTATATATTTTTTTCTTTCTATTCCAAATTGGTAATTGGTCTCGCACATGTGAAAATGGCACCCTGTGCGCCTGAGCTTTACAGTCTGGAGAGAATTGTAGATGGCAAGCGGTGTTGGAAAATTGAAGGGTTAATTGAAGATGTAAAAATTGATTGCATATCTAGATATATGTGTTTAATATGTGTACTGGCTATCATGCCAGGATAAAGAAATACAGAGAAAATTGTTTCTTGGCGGCACAATAGTGCCAAGAAAAGGAGGTTTCCTTGGCAATAATACCACGTGCAAAGCATTGGCAAATGTATAATTCGTATGAAGGACGGTAAAGTTAACAGTACTATACATACAATATACCCCAATTAGGAAGGTAAAATCATTTAATAAGGCTGAATTATCCCCCCTTCCTATTAACAAGCTAATAACAGAAGCTTATAATTGAAAATGTATTGGCACATACACACTCACTCACACATAAATATATACAAACACACACGTGTAAGTATTATTGATATATTTTATACACCTTATGCATTAATTCGATTCTAACAACCACTTAATCACGTGGACTTGTTCTTATCGTTCTTACCCAGTAATCTTGTTGCAAACTTAAGCATCTTGAAAAACCAACTAAAATTAAGGAACTGAAATCCAACGTTCAAAAGGTAAATGCTGGTAATCAAATACGAAGATAACTCCGAACGTATTGGCCACATACGGTAAAATGAGTAAAATGATGCAAAAACACCCCAGAGTATTCTGACGAGAAAGAAGACAAGTAATAACAAAACACCATTAATTGTAATTAAAGATTGCGGCCACATTCCCTTTGGAGATCTTGTCATCATAAAATGAAATTGAACAAAAGGAGTACTTGCTTCGTAGATTAAGAAAGCACATAAATAAGGTTGACAAAATGGTAGTAATGTTGCTGTAAAGACAAATAATGCACCGAATGCGTGAAACAGAAACTCAACACCATATAAATGAAAATGCAAAAGACAACAATAAAATAAATCCCAAATGAAATATCCGATACAGAATGATGCAACTAACCCAGCAAAATCATAAGAACCTAAAATAGGGTCTTCTCTGAATAATGGATGATTGAACATCGGTATGCAAAATAAAATAGACAAAAGTGCTTGAACAATACCAACAAATCTGACATCAAAGTTTTGTTTGGTTTCTTTGTCTGCTTCATATTCATACCATGTACCAAAAACTAACCTGTTAACCAACGGTGCCAATTTCAATAGCCCATGGAAAAAGAAGGTAAAAAATAAAATTTCATGCCAATGTGCAACAAATAAATTGTCTGTTTTAGCCGGAAATGGTCGAAGATTTAAAAATGGATCACTTTCGATATAGAAAGACATTGACAATTAACAATAGATATAAAAACGCTATAGAAAAAATAGGGTTTTATTTTTAATCATGAAATCATGAAGAAATTAATATTGGGCTTCTTCTCGCACCTTTATTAATTATCTCACACATGAAAATTGTTGGCCTCCGATACGAAATCAACACTTTGATCCATCAACAAATCCAGAAAGAAGGGCAGCGAGTCCAATGGCACCGGGATCAGGTAATCCACCTTCAGATTCAAATTGCTTAAATTCATCTTCTCCAACATAACTGGCACGGCCAAACTTAGCAGCTAATTTTCTAGTTGACTCGGCACCTTCATGAGCAGCCTTTACGGCATGATCAACATCCCCAGTCTTAGCAAATGTCTCAACAAAAGGAATGAGAGCATCCATAAGGGTTCTATGGCCAACATGTGCCTTAGTGTAACGTTGTAATCCAATCAAACCTGCTTCTAATGCCTTGGCTAATACGTCCTTATTAACGTGAAGTTCCTTCTTATCATTATCTTGAGACTTTAAATAAGATCCAACTGATGATAGGAAAATTGAGTAAAGACCACCGGATGTACCACCCATGGCACTTTCCACAATATCTGTGATTTGATCAAGTGATTTAACAGCATCTTTTAATTCAAGGGACTTATCATCCAAAGCATTTGTTAAAGCATTGGCGCCGGCTGCTAATGTTTCACCACAATCTCCATCACCAGCAACTGTATCATATAATGTAACCTTTGGTTCAACTTCAAGAATTCTTTTAGCACCAGTTCTAATCACGTTCTCCAACACCTTAGGATCAAAAGTAACATTTGATGAGACCTTTGAAACTTGTGGAGTTTCTTTAATTACATAATCATCTCTTGCCCAATCCTTTGATTTCACATGAGAATTCCATCCTGGTGCAGTAGTTGGTAAATCAAGCATTTCAATGACTTCAACTCCACCTGCTTTTGTAACGTTCAAAAGTGTAATGGAAAACCCAGGACCATCCAAAGATGAAGTAAAGGTACCAGTATAAATTCTCACTGGCTTGATATTCCAAGTAGATTCCAAATGAGAAACTACAATTGATTGAATAGCATATAGTTCTAAGTTTGAAGTTGAACCCAAATTATTGATGAGCAAAACGACATCATCGTCAACGTCAAAATTAACGTAATATCTTTCTTTATCATTTGGATCAAGAAGATATTCCAATAATGATGCAACAAGTTGATCAATTGTTGGAATTGGACTCAATCTCTTAATACCAGGTTCATTATGGATTCCCATACCTATTTCAATTTCTTCAGCACCAAGAACATGATTTTCTTCACTATCGTCATCATCTTCTTCTTCATTAGCAGCTGAAGTACCTGGGATTGTCACATGATCAAGAGATGCACCAATAGTAACTAAATTGTCAATAATTTGTTGACCAAATTGCGCAGCTTCTTTTAAACTTGCATTAGAAACCGCAACTTTACCACCGACACATTTGTGAACTAATGTAGTACCAGCAAGACCTCTTCTTCCAACAAACCCATTTTTGGTTCTTCCAACAGAAACGTCATCTTGAACAATCAATGTTTCAACTTCAATATTTGCAGCCTTGGCTCTTTCTGCTGCCAATCCAAAATGAAGAATATCACCAGTATAGTTTTTCACAATAATAATAGCACCTTTGTTACTTGGTTTAGAATTCAAACCTGCAACAATTTGCTTAACAGAAGGAGATGCAAAAACAGATCCACAAACTGCAACATCTAACATGTTTTCACCAACAAATCCTAAGTGTAATGGTTCATGTCCAGATCCACCTCCTGTCAAAACTGTAATCTTTTTATCCTTAGTATCTGTTGAGTTGAAAACAACTCTTTCATTTTCAAGATATTTCAACAGTGGATTGGCAAGACACATACCATTGATGGATGTCTTGACAACATCTTGTTCATAATTCCAATGCTTTTTTAATGGCATCTCTAGTAATCAGCTAATAAGTTTGCTGACACTACTCCGGATAAATTTTTATGATGGAGGATTCCTGGCTCTTTTATGTCAAATTTGCCAACTAGTTGGGACATGAGAAACCGCCATTCCCTTTAGTTAGTCTTTTGATAGCAAAATTCAATTACTTTCAGTGACGTGTTGGAGAGACTGTAAGTATATTTATAGGTATGACGTTGTAATATATGAAGGGTCCGTGTTGGTGTATACTCGCCCTCTCAATATATTTTAAGTACGGATTTTTATTAAATGTTACCCGATTATGAAGAAGTATGTAATTGACAAGAAACCATACATCTATCATGTGTAGAAGAGTATTTGATTACACTATTAACATTGGTAATATTATCATTAGGTAAACATAAACCTTCATTGTAGTGGTTACCATATAGTATTTAAAAACATACGTCAGTTATAAGATTTGAATATATGAAAAAAGGAAGAAAAGGTACCATATTTCCTTATAATATATACCTTATAAATAAAACTCATTTCAGTGCCAATACAAGGCATGTTATAGGTGAAACACTAGTCTATATCTTTGATGTTCCCTTAATATTATATATTTGAATTACTTGAAATCTTTTATCAACCTCCATTTTGTATTTTCTCTTTTTAAACCCACGTAAAACTATTGAATAATGTCAGTAAGATTCAATCAAGATGCCACATGCTTGGCCGTTTCATCTCCAGATCAAACAAGACTGTATCATTGTGATCCAGCAGGGCGTTGTTATGATGGTCCGGGGTCGGTTATTACTGAAATGCTCTTTTCAACCTCACTAATCGCTTCCATTGACGTGACTCAACGACAAATTACTATTACAAACACTAAAAAATGTAGTGTTATTTGTGAATTGACCTTTCCAAGTGCAGTTATGAATGTTGAAATGAATAGGAAAAGAGTTGTTGTTGAGTTAGTTGATCAATTGATGATTTATGATGTTAGTAATATGAAACTCATCCACACAGTTCATATTTCAAATACAAAAATAGCATTATCACCGACTGATGAATCATTATTAGTTTATCAACATGGACCAGGACAAATAACTCTTTTTGATACAGTTAGCTGTAAACCAATTCATCATTTTCAACCTCATAGTACTAATATACAGCTAATGACATTCTCAAATGACGGTAAGTTGTTGGCAACAGCATCAACTAAAGGTACAATTATAAGGGTTTTTGATTTACATACATACAAAATGATCAATGAATTAAGAAGAGGTTCAACAAAAGCTACTATTTTATCAATGGCATTGACACCCAAATTACTCATTTGTTCATCATCACATTCAACAGTCCACTTTTTTCAGTTGGATTCCAAATCAAGTAATAATAGAATTGATATTACGTCAAGTAAAAAGTATTTGCCAACAAAGGTGACTTCGTTCTTAACTCCAGAAAGACATACAGCACATATTTCATTAAATAGTCAGGGACCTAGTGCAGTTGCAATCGGAACTCAAAACTGTTACATTGCAACGTTAGAAGAGTTGATAACATATTCTATAAAAGGAGAGTTTATCTCATCTTTCAAGTTGGAATAAGTCAGCTTTTGTTCAACATTCCAACTTGTAAAAATGTTGAAAAATTGAAAACGTTTTTTTTCTTAAATGGTTAAGTTAAAACATCTAGAGAAAAAAAAAATGTGAAAAAAAAATGTGTCCAAATTGTCAACAGATTTCTTTCATTGCCCTGTTAAATTTAAAGGTTGATCTTGCTAGACTATCTTTTCAAGAAATTTGAATAACAGGAGGGAAAAAGGGAAGATAAAATGTCAGGACAGAGGAAGTTACAACAGTATGTTAACATTATTTTAATTTTCATATTTAAAATTCGTTTTTCTATTTTATTTAATGTTATTAAATATAATAAGAAAAACTTACTTGATAATCTTTGTATTTTTCCAATACTATTAAAGTATATAACTATAAACTAACACATAAATTCTTTAAAACAGGGAAATGGACCGAGTGTTCAAAAAAATCACCGAAGGTTTAGAAATTTTTGATGTTATATATGATCGTCATCAAAATGCATCAAATTCATCACAAAAGGATAAACTTGAAAATGACTTGAAAAAGGAAATCAAGAAGTTACAAAGGTTCAGAGAACAAGTTAAAAATTGGCAAACTGGTACTGAAATCAAAGATAAAACTCAATTATTAGAACATCGTAAACTTGTTGAAGTTGCGATGGAAAAATATAAAGAAGTTGAAAAGGGATCCAAACTAAAAGCATATTCAGATATAAGTTTAGCAGCTGTTGATAGGCCAGACATTGAAAATGAAGCAACAGATTTTGTCAATCAAGCGCTTGAATCACTTCAACAACAAACGGAATCAATGGAGGCAGAAATGGATAGATTAACAGGAAGTGGAAAGAAAAGTAAAAAGAAAGATTTTGTTTCAGAAGAAAGGAAGAGGGAATTGGTTGAATTACTATCGACGCATCAATGGCATATTGAAAAATTAGAAACAATTTTAAGATTATTACAAAATGAAATTTTACCTGTTGATGATGTACTTGATATTAGTGATGATATCAATTATTATATTGAAGAAAATCAAAATCCAGATTTTATATACGATGATTCAATATACGATGATTTGGATCTTGATATTTCAATAGAGGAAGAAGATATTGATATTAATGATATTAATGAAGAAAACACACCATCTGCTAATTCAACAGTTGTTATTTCAACACCTCCGACAACCGCAGAATCACCATCAAAATCAGATTCAACAAAGACATTAAAAAAGAAAACACAAGAATTAATTGAAAAACGTTCTGACTCAAGAAGTAACTCAATACCGACGTTATCAATATCATCATCTGATAAACAAGTACATCAAATAACATCATCTACAAATAATTCTGCCACTGTTACAACGTTGAAACCGGCGCCTGCTCCATTACCATCCACAACAATGAATTGGTCAGCTGCTATTTCTGTCAATAAGGAGTCACCAAAGGATTCACCAAAATCTTCATCATCTAATTTAACAACCGCTTCAACAACACCGACTGTTCAAAACAGTGTAATTCAAGCTCCACAACCTTCAAATGTTAATGCATTAAATGCGGCAAGTGTTTTAGAGGCTTTGAAAAAGCAAAAGCCAAGGGATGAATGTAATAGTATATCACCATCACAAAGTGGTACACCATTGCCAGTTAAATCTACGTCACCATCACCACTGCAACAACAGCAATTGCAACAACTGCAACAACAGCAGCAACAACAGCAGCAACAGCATCAACAACAACAACAACAACAACTGCAATTACAACAACAGCAATTGCATCAACGACAACAACAACAACAACAACAACAACAACAACAACAAGCTTTAGTTACACCAAATAAACAAATAAGGAAAGTTGCTAATCACTCATATGGATTATCAAAAGAACAGATTGAGGCATCAAACGATTCAGATTTCAGGTATTTACCAACCGGTATCCAAATGTTAATATTATCAATGGTTGAATCCAATAATGAATCAGTAAATGAATATAATTCCATCAAATCAGTTAATTTCACAAAACTTGGTACATATCCACCAGGTAATCAAGCAATGCAATTAAATCAAATATGGGATAAAATTTTTCACAATAGTAATATCAAACCAATCATCAATGAATTGGGATTTAATGAGTTATTTTATGGATATTATTATGGAATTTCAAATGAAGAACGTGAACTTTGTAATTCATCATTAAGAAATTTAGGATGGTTAAAACAAGAGGATGAAAATCAATGGTTATTACCAAAATCCATATCAACGACCAATGATAATTTTTCAATTGGTGATTATCAAGTTTTTGATGTTAGTAAATGGTCGGTTTGTGAAAAGAAGGGCTTAAAAGTTGATAATAGACAACTGGTGTGATTATGAAAAGATATAAGTATAATACATTATTTTGCTTTAACTATATTATCCTCTTTTTATTTATTTGATGAATCTTTTTCTTTATTGTCTTTCTCCCTTTTTTTTATATATATCGATTTATAACACTTTTAACAAACACAAATAAATGATTCTACTATATTTTCAAATATAAAAAAAACACTTTTAATAATTTAGATTATACCCTATATAAAGCATAACATTCTTGATATTTATTACAAGGTGGTCATATCCTTATACTATTCTTCTTCGTCAAAGAGTTTATCATTACCGTTTTCAGCACCATCATCTAAACTGTAATCAGAAGGAACATCACTCATTTCATTTTCAGATTCAGCTTCAGATTCATCACCTTCGGATTCAGAAACTTGTTCACCTTGAGCTTGTCTGGCCTTTCTTCTTTCCTTCTTCAACTTTTTCTTTTCTTTCTTTTCAGCAATCTTTGCATTTTGAGCCTTTCTTCTAGCTTCTTTTTCTTTCTTTCTAACAGCATGTCTTTGATCTAATTTATGCATTTCATTTGTTGTTTTTGAAAATTGTGAATGATAGAGAACTTTACCTGAGCAAACACCTTGTTCAATTTTAACTAAGCTTAATTTCATTCTTGGACCAATTTCAGTTAATTTAATAGCCTTTTTACGTTTGATTGAACTTAATTCATTAGTAGTATTAGAGTGAGCCTTTGGCTTTGTTAATACAACATCATCTTGAACTTCAACAACAGCATCATCATCGACTTCAGAATCTGATGTGAATGCGCTCTGTGCTGCTACTCCGTTTTCGAGTATAATATCAGCAACATCTTGAACCTTTGATAAATTTGGTAATTTCTTATTTAGCTTCTTTCTGATTTGGACTAACTTTTTAACACCTCTATTAACATCAACTAATCTTGTGTCAATAATATAATGTCTTAATTCAATAATACCTGTTTCTTTGTCTTTATTCAAAAGTAAAACACGTTTTATGGTATTCACTTTTGTTTCAACAGGATTGATTGGTGGAAACATGTTTTGAAATTGAGTTATAATCAATTTTTCTTGTGGTTCAGCATCCTTTGGGTTTGTAAAACCATTCATAACCAATAGTGGTGGACTTAAATATTCAGGTGCTGATTTTGAAAGTGATTTTGGTGTTTTGAGAATTTTATTAATATCCTTTGCTAATGAATATTCCATTATTTTGAATGAAATAGTTGGTCCATGTGGCATTGATGATAATCTTAAATGTGTTGAACCAGTTTCTTCGTTTTGTGAAAAGATCATGAAATATGAAACTCCAAGGGGGCCTGCCATAACAATAAAATCCTTTAATTTATTAGACTTTCTTTCTCTAAGATTAATTGCAGTATGTGGTTGCATCATATTCCTAGTATCACGGACTAATTGTGTTAATGTATGATTTTCAAGTGCTGTTCCAAGATGAATAACCATTGATCTTGGAATGGATTTGAACTCTTCTTCACTCTGTTTAGCATGAGTTCTCTTCTTTTGTCTTCTTCTAGCCATGTTTTCTTCCTCTTAATCTGATAAAGTAAAACAAAATGTCTAACAAAGTAAACTTCATTTGATAAAATGTAAAGGATTTTTTTAATTTTTCACTTTTTTTGTAAAATTTTTTTCCCAAGGCTGTGTAGATTTAAAAAAAATTTTCAAAATTTCCAGATTTTTTTTTATTATCTCTTTAATTAAATAGAAGAAGAAAAAGGGTAATTGAAGGATGGCAGTTTCTGGCAAATCACATAAAAGTTCAAAGAAAATTACCAAGAATTACATTTCTGAATTGAAGAAAAAACTTGCAGCCGCCAAACCAGACGTGGAACCAAAACAAGTATTTGAAGCAAAATCAGATTCAGATGATGATTCAGATGGTGATGATAACGTAGATGAAAAAGAAGTTAAAGATGAAGAAAAGGAAATTGAATATGAAGATTTTAATTCATTTGGTTTAAGTGAAGATATCTTGGAGTCATTAAAATCATTAAATTTTACAAAACCTACACCAATCCAATCTAAGGCTTTACCACCTGCACTAAAAGGTAATGACATTATTGGTATTGCACAAACAGGTTCTGGTAAAACAGCTGCGTTTGCAATTCCTGTTTTACAAGCACTTTGGAATGCACAAACACCTTATTTTGCCTGTGTTTTGGCACCAACTAGAGAATTGGCTTATCAAATTTCCGAAACTTTTGAAGCCTTAGGTTCTAACATGGGATTAAGATGTTGTACAATTGTTGGTGGTATGGATATGGTTGAGCAAGCAAAGGAATTAATGAGAAAACCTCATGTTATTGTTGCCACTCCAGGTAGATTAATGGATCATCTAGAAACAACAAGGGGGTTTTCAATGAGAGCTTTAAAATATTTAATTATGGATGAAGCTGATAGGTTATTGGAATTAGAATTTGGACCTGTTTTGGATAAGATTCTTCAAGTTATTCCAAGAGATAGAAAAACGTTTTTATTTTCTGCTACCTTAACATCAAAAATTGATAAATTACAAAGAGCTTCATTACATAATCCTGTTAAAGTTGCAGTTAATAGTAAATATACAACAGTTGAGACACTCGAACAAACTTTGCTTGTTGTTCCAGATGGATTCAAAAATACCTATTTGATTCATTTGATGAATGAAAACGTTGGAAAGAGTATGATCGTTTTTACGAGAACTTGCGCACATTGTCAACATGTTGCACTTCTATCAAGATTACTTGGATTTGAAGCAATTCCATTACATGGACAATTATCCCAACAACAACGATTAGGTGCTCTTAATAAATTTAAATCAGGTGACAAGAACATTCTTGTAGCAACCGATGTTGCTGCAAGAGGTTTGGATATTCCAAGTGTCGATATTGTTATCAATTATGATATTCCAACAGATTCCAAGGCATATATTCATCGTGTTGGTAGAACGGCAAGAGCTGGTAGATCAGGTAAAGCTGTGTCACTTGTCACCCAATATGATTTAGATCTTTTTTTGAAAATTGAAAGAGTTATTGGAATGAAAATGAAAAAGGAGACCCCTGCTAGAAATGAAATTTCAGCACTTCATAATTCAGTTGATAAAGCTTCTGCTGTTGCCGTTCAAAAAGTGAAGCAATTTCACGAAAATAGAAAGGAAAGAGGAAACAGACGTTAGTAGTCTTTGTATATATCTTTATATAAAATAGGTGTAATTTCAATCATGAGCATGTTTTTGTAAAATTTCGTCGGGTTTTTTTTCTTTATTGGAAAAGTTTCAATCAAAATAGAACTTTTTGCTTTTATTTAATACTAAACCAAGATATTAAATCATGGCTAGGCTCAGTAACGATGAAGTATGATTTTGAAAAGAGATTAAATTTAGTTAACTTTATAAATTAATTAAAATACTAACAATAAAAATATTTTCTGTTTAGTTCTTAAAACAAGCAAATGATCTACTTGGTAAACAAGGTCACAACTATTATGCAATTACACAAAAACGTTTATCATACGACATTGAAGAAGAAATTGAAGGTAATGAAAATAATGAATTGAATGATCTTGGATCCAATATCGAACCTGCCATCCATCAAAAGAGTCCAAAATCACAATCAAAAAAATACCCAGTTTTAATTCGTATCTCTGATGGTAATAGGGATAAGTCAAAAAAGGTTAAATTAAGTACAGTTATAGAACCAAAGGATTTTGATTCATTTTGGACTAAGTATATTACTATTTTAAAGTCAAGTTTCAATGATTTAAAGAAGACTAAAAAGAATAAAAAATCTAAGAAGAATAGTAAAAAGGTTGTCAATAATGCTTAATATCAAACAAAAATACCATTAATAATATAAAACCAATTTATAATGTATATTTAAATTATAAGAAATAAAATATGATAAATTTGACGTTTCTGTCATTCAAATTTCAATAACCAATGTTCCATTTGGATATATTTCATCAACTTGATCAAGTGGTGTAGAATTAATTTCTAAGATACGTCTATGAGGGAAAGTTACTGTTAAGTTAAATTCATAATGATGTGTATATCCAATCGGTTCTCTGTATATTCCTCCAGGGACCAGTTCTATCTCATTCATTAACTTACATTCAACATATGCATATAGATCTTCAATTGTTGAATTCCTTGGTAGTGAAATTTGTTCACGTTCACCATTTGGTAACCTAACTGCAATATTTGCGCAACCTTCTTCGCTGTAACTTGACGGTAACATTGAAGTTCTCCATTCTAACCACTGTCGTTTCAAATCATCTTCATTGAGATAAGTACTATTACCTATTGGCGTATTTATAGTACGATTTGTTGGAATAACCTGTATTCCATTAGGATTTGAACTTCTTATGGATAGAACTCCTGGATTGTACTTCTTAAATGCCTTTTTTAGCTTCTTCAAAACTAATTCTGGCTCCATGTAACCCTGAATTTTTGTAACTAGTGATAGCATCGGTGATGATGTTTGAGTTCCAGAACTAGTGGGAATTTCCTGTCTTGTTAAACAAAAAGCACCGAGAAACGGAAGTTTTGTTATTCCAAATTGATTAGCTATTTGGAAAGATTCTGATTTTGTTATATCACCACCCCAAACTAATATATTATTTGAATTGATAAAATTCAATATATGTTCATTGATCATAACATTGTTAGCAAATATGGTTGATTCTTTAGAATAAGGTGAGTCAATATAAACTAATAGCCATCTCATGTCTCTTTTAACTGTATGAAGTGCTTGTGAGTATGAACATTCTAAAAATTTAGGTCTTTGACTTGTTAATTGATTTTCAAGATCAGAATTTGGTTTTTGAATTCTTTCATTAAAATTGACAGCAAATGATTTGGCTATATCCGTTGGATCAACTATATTAATTGATTTGTATGTGCTTGTTTGCAATTTACCTATAATTGCCACTAAGAAAAATATCACATATACACTTAATCTATAAATAATGTAAAGTGGTAAAAATACAATTAGCATTAAAGTCAATCCTGTAAATGCTAAGATTTTATCAAACATTCTTTTGAATTTTTGTGTAATAGTGAGTTGAGTTTGAACGGTATTATTAGGTGGTTGCCTTAATAATCCACCAGGTATTTCATTTTCATCAACAATAGGAGTGCTTTCGTTTAATTGTTGTCCACGGAAGATTGTTTGTGATTGTAAAACACCAATGGCGCGTTTGACTCGGCTCCATTCTTGTTGAATAGTAGCCTGTAAGTTATACATTGGTACAAAGAACACTTAAATTACAAAGATATTAAAAGATATTAAAAAAAAAGAAAGAGAGTAAATTAAACAGGGACAGAAAAAGACGAATCTTGTGATCTTTAATTCTAGATACTTTACTTTTTCATTTGAGAACATATAGTCTGAAGACAGAACCCAAAGAGTATCTCGACAATAGAGTTGTTGTTGTTGTTGTTGTTGTTGTTGTTTCCCGTTTGTTGGGTATAAACTGGCTGTTGTGGAGCGTTGTAATAGTTTTGGTTTTGGTTTTGGTTTTGGTTTTGATTTTGAAGTTGAGTTTGATTTTGATAAGCTTGTTGTGGTTGTTGAGACGATGGTTGTTGAGTCCCATAATAATTGGCGTCCATAGCAGCAAATCCCTCAGCTCTAATATTAGACCAAGAAGAAGGAACTTTACCAGAAGAAATATCAATGTGAAGAACACCCTGGTTACGTTCATCGATCCAACATTTTAAGCCAGCGTCTTGACACAATTGTTCTACGGCAGGTTTTAACTTTGCAACACCGTCAACTGAATGTTTACCTTTACCAACGATACAATCAAGAGTATTTTGGCGCTTTTGAATACCACTAATAATTCTTACTTTTAAAATATATTCAGCTTCTTTAACATATAAACCATGTAAATCAATATCATTATTGTCGGAATCTCTATTGTTTTCAATGAACACATATTCAGCAGCCTTTTGATTATATTCTTCAGCAAGAGCTAATTGTTTTTTTGCTTGTTGAGAAAGACTACTAGCTTCTGCTTTATTACCTGAATTATATGCATTTTGCGACTGTTGTGATAATTTATTACGCTCTTTGTAAGCTTCATCTGCCTTACGGCGGTACATTTCAAATTGTTTATCAGTTGCATGGTTGTAGTCTTTACTGACTATTGAAAAAAAAGCATATGGAAAGAAGTTAGTAGCAAAATCGTCAGTAAAAATAGATAATAATCCTGCAAAATCTTTTTACATACCTCCAAGTTGAGCACCCCTTGACATAACAGCAGTACTCATATTTGTTGCTCTGGTGTTGATATTTCAAAAAAAAGAACCAACTTCTTTTTGCTGAAAATTCTTAGAAGTAATCTGAAGCATAAAAATTTCCTTTTCGGGAACGCTAGCAAAACAGTCTTAGGGAAATACTGATAACAACATGTTGTAATAAAATCATGTTTGGTATTTGTTGCCTATAAAGGTATTATATATATATAGAAAAATTATAAATAAAGAAAAAGAAATTCTGTGTGTTGAAGAGGGAGACGGATTTCAGGTTAGACTTTCAATTGGAAGAAAATCATTAAATGAGAGGTTTTCAGTATAGACCTTCTCATTCATCGGGCAATCAGCAAGTGAAATAACAACGTAACCTCCATCGTTATTCTCTTCACGATAATGGAAATTATTATAATCACAATATTCTTTAATAATACGCTTCATACGATCAACTTCAAAATCAGAGCTATTATTACTTTTTAATAGACATTTGATCTCTTTATTATTTCTAGTATTTTTAACTTTCTTATTTAGCTGCTTTACTGCTTCGTTTTTGAATAAACCATCTAGATCAATCAAAGAATCATCAAGACTATGATTATTACCTAAATAAATAGTATTGGCCGCCATGGTGTTGAACTTATCAACCATATCTTTCTGTTCCTTAGCTTTATTTGATAATTCTTTGGCCAAAGCTCCTTCGCCTGCAAAGTAAGCTTGTTGTGAATCTAATCTTAGTTGTTTAGATTCAAAATGAGCATTTTTAGCTGATTCTCTACAGTCAAGGGCGATTGGAACCCACCAGTTGTTAGCTGTTTAAGCAAGTTATGTTAGTATGTAAACGCTAGTCTAGTTACTTGTTTTGTGATTGTTGTTCATACTCTTGGTATTTAGCATTTTATTAATATTCAAGATAAAGATAAAAGAAGGGAGGGGTTCTAAGAAGGTATAATTAATATTCTGCTGAGGACGTGCTATATTTATATATATATAAGTTCTAAGACGGGAGTGGACCCAAAATGCTCTGCTTGTTTCATAAAGCAATCAATAGTTAAACGTCTATTGATAGATAACGCACACTTACCTGTGATAGCTATGGCAACTGTTTGATATGGATGTCTTATCAAAGGGTTTATAAGAGGCTCATCGCGTCAAAAAGTAGGCGTTGTTCCCCAGAAAAGGGTAAATAAAGGTATTTTACCGTAGTTTTACTATATCAATAGAAGGCTTTTTTTTATTTACAGTTATTATTTACAATATCTAGGTTCCCTGGTTGTTTTTATAAGTGTAATTCGGTTTATAATATAAATAAAATATGAAATTTCATCACAATATTTTATTTTCATTTTAAAATTAAAAAAGTGATTTAGAAAATATATGAATGAGTTAGTTTGTTAATTTAATTACATAAACTAAAACAAAACAAAGTTAGTTAGTATAATAACAGAGAGAAATAATTACAAGTAATAGAATAAAATTAAATAAAAAGAGACAGATATGTTGTAAGTATTGTTTTTTCTAACTATATCGTATATCAAGTGATGGAATTAGCTGGAAAAAAGGAAGCTCTATGATATATAAAAACTCTAACCTGGTTTTTCACCTCTTAGCAACCAAATTTGATTTAACTTTAAGCTACTATAATCATCTTAATAGTAAATTGCATCCAAATTCTGGTAAATTAAACCCTCACCGAAAGCACGTGATGCGCGCAACCCAAAACCCTCACAAAAAAAATGCTTACAAGAAAAAAATATTTCATAATTGTAAATGAAAAATTCCGTTTTTTGGCATATTGGATACCACTTTTCTTTTCTTAACAGAAGTTCATATAACAAAAATGGCTGCGTATGTTTATCCAAATTTAATTGGGTAACTAACGATCAAAATGCCTTTCCTCACTGACTATTCTCTAGTGAGCCTATTGGTCCCGGGCTCTTTAAACTATTTGTTTTATTGGATCAAACTTGAGATTATGACAAGAAAATTCATATGCTAAAGTGTGTGTTTAAAAAGAAAACTCGTCATTCTCTCTAAATTTAGTGGTCATTACTATTTATAGTAAAATACGATGTAATCCTTAACAGGATATATCTGACCAGTTATTATGTTGTTGTTACATTACAAATATTTTAATGTTTCAACTAAATGCATTCCATAGGAAATAGATATATTTTGCTCTTATTCTTAATAAGAAAATGATGTATCTTCTGTAGAGTGATAATAAGTAAGGAAAGATTTTGAGCATCAGTTACTGAAATCTTTTCTTGAATCTTTTACAATCTACTGTTTCCTCTGCGTAATATTGGCCTTTGAATGAGGTAGCCAATCCTCAATTCAAAGAACTCTGTTAAAGCATGAAATCTTTAGATTTTATTATGTTTCATAATAGAAGAAAATGTGTGCGATAATTCGCACACATTGGAACGAAACCAATGTGATTATTAATTTACTAACATTTTACCTTTATTATAGTATTCCAAGACCAGAAACCCAAATTAAGAAGGCTAAGAGAGTTGAAAGAGACCAAGCCGCTATTGCTGCTGCTAGAGAAGCTAGAAAGGCTGTATGTATTACTCCAATCATTTAAAAATTTTTTTCCCTTTTTTTTATGAAATTTATTCAATGTTACACAATGATGAAAAACTTGTCCATTTATATCGACTACCTACGGGGATGATGTCTGTTATTAACACCATCTTTCGGCTGAAGTTTAACAATTAAAGAAAGGAAAAAATAATAATTTTAACTGAGTCTTTTTACTAACATTAATTTTTTTATTTTCATCAGGCTAACAAGGAAAAGAGAGCTGCTATCTTCAAGAGAACCGAAGCTTACGTTAACGAATACCAATCTGCTGAAAGAGCTTTGATTGATGCTAAGAGAACTGCTAGAGCTGAAGGTTCTTACTTTGTTAAGGCCCAACCAGATCTTTTATTCGTCGTTAGAATTAAGGGTATTATGAAGATTCCACCAAAGTCAAGAAAGGTTTTCCAATTATTGAGATTGAACCAAATTAACGCTGGTGTTTTCATCAAGGTTACCAAGGCTACTACTGAATTATTGAAGTTGGTTGAACCATACTGTGCTTTTGGTTACCCATCTTTGTCTACCATTAGACAATTGGTTTACAAGAGAGGTTACGGTAAGGTTAACAAGCAAAGAATTGCTTTGACTGATAACGCTGTTGTTGAATCCGTCTTAGGTAAGTTCGGTATTGAATCTGTTGAAGATTTGATTCACGAAATTTACACTGTTGGTCCAAACTTCAAGCAAGCTTCCAACTTCTTGTGGCCATTCAAGTTATCTAACCCATCTGGTGGTTGGGGTGTTAGAAGAAAGTTCCAACACTTTATCCAAGGTGGTTCTACTGGTAACAGAGAAGAATACATTAACCAATTGGTTAAGAAGATGAACTAAGTTTTATAAATGACTTTTTATCCATCTAATATCCTTTTCTTTATCAAATTTTTTCTCCATTTCGTTTTGTAATTATGCTTTTTTCTTTATAAATAGTTTTGTTTTGTTTTATTTTACTTTCCTCTTTACTGAACACTTAATTACTCAATAAGAATAGATACACTTTTTTTTTTTTAATGTAGAAACCCTTTTCTTGTGCTTAACCCTACAATGAAAATTTTTTTTATTAATTTTATAGTGAGAAATATAAAAGGAGCCCAATTTCCCTTCTATTTTTTAACGAAATTTATATTAATATAAGAAAGGTATTGAATTGAAGAAGCACACTGTGGTCATTTTCATTGCTAAAGTATATTGTATACTTCTGACAGTCAGGCGACTATCTTCAATGAATAGACCACTATGTCTTTTCAAACTCATTAGATTCTTCGAATAGTAAATTCTATATATCTTGCACACAAATTCTATATTTTGATCTTTGGATGATGAAGAACACACCAGTTGTTTCCTTTTCAACTAGCTACGGCAATGACGTTAGAAAATACACCATCTTTCGGGGCTGACACTGATCAATTATAACCTTAGAAATAAAATTCTCTTTAATTTGCTAGAAGCATCTAGTAAAACCCACCGCGTTACGTAATCACTACCTTTAAAAGAGAGATGAAATTTTTCAGGGAAAAAAAAAAGTTTTTCAAGTATTGAAATTGTAATTTAAAGCTTTTAAGCAAAAAAGAATAATAATTAGAAAATGTCACAAGTTCAAGGTTTACCAGAAGACTTCGACCCAGAAAACCCAGATAACTTACAAGAAATTGAAAAGCAATTTGCTGTCAAGGCCGTTCAGCAAATGGAAGTTTATTGGAACTTAATCTCTGCTATTCCAGGATCTAAATTGAAATTAACTCAATATGATGATGAAATTCTTGAAGAATTTTTTAAAGCATTTCCGGAATATATGGATCAATCAAAGTTAGCAGTTATTAATGAAGAAGAATTAAAATCAGTTGCTGGTAAAAATAAATGGAGAGATTATCTCAAGAAATTTGAAGACAAAATTGAAGATTATAATTTTGGTACCTTAGTTAGAACTGATGCTTCTAAGGAATACGATCAAGATAATACCATCTTTGTTGTCAGATTACAATTTTATGCTTTCGAAATTGCTAGAAATAGAGCTGGTTTAAATGATTGGGCTAAGAAATAAGGTTTTAATTTTGTATATATATAAAGAAAAGATTTTTTACATTATCTATAATCTTTGTTTTCTATTTTCCTCTTGTATTTATCTAACTATAAAAGAAGAAAAGACTTTTATACACAAATAATAATCTAATCATATAATCATAACTTCATTATTCCTTTGGTTCTTTAGCTTCTTTATTTGAAATAAATTGAACAGAAACGTTTTTAACTGCACTAAATTCACTTGTTATATCTTTTTTAAGAGAATCACCAATTTCACCCATCTTATCTAGTGTTAATTTATTTTCATAATCCTTATCAAAAGGAGAAACATTTAACTTTAAAACAACATTCATGTTAGTTCCTGATGGTAAAACGTTTAATTCTTTGATTAAAACATGACTATCTTTCTTCATTAATGAAACATTAATTGAATCTTCAATAGCCAAATATTTGGTATCATTTCTTGGAATTGCTTTATCAATGAGTTCCTTAAATGACTGAACAACACCTGAAATACCGACTTTCATAATCAACATTGAGACAATTAGTCCTCCAACTGAATCCATCCAATAAATGTTTAAAAAGTAACCTGCAGAAATGGTGGCAACAGCAACAACTGAAGTTAGTGAATCAACTCTGTGATGCCATGCATTTGCAATTAAAACCTTAGAATTTAGCTTTTCTCCAACTGATTTTGTTGCTCTAAATAACCATTCCTTAATTACAATCGAACCTAACGCTAACCAAGCAGCATTAATATCAGTGGCATTACCAACATCAGCGGAATCCACTATAGCATGTGAGTGAGAGTGAGAATGAGATGGAACCCAAGCCATTAGATCATGTAAAGCATTTGGAATTAAAGGACCGATCATTTCATAAAACGAGGACCAACCAATCTGGAAACCTGCATAAAGTAAAATAAAAGACACTAAAAATGATCCAAAAGTTTCAATTTTACCATAACCCAAAGGATAAGTTTCATTTGGCTTCTTGTTAGTAAACCTAACTGTTGATAAAGTTAAAACATCTGAAATTAAATCACCAACTGCATGAACAGCATCTGCAATTAACGCCTGAGAATGAAAAAAGACACCTCCAATAAATTTAGTAACAGCCATAGATGCGTTAACACCAAACCCAATCCAAGTAATTTTAACACCTTCATTTGCTAAATTATTGGTATCATACAATTTTAAAGCTTCTGGATCTGCTGCTCCATGTGTATGACTATGTCCATGAGAATGTCCTGCTTCATTAGGCTTACCAAAGATATGAGAAATAGGAGTATGTGGATTAAAAAAGTCTTTCACTTTAGTCCATGTTGTTTCTTTCTTTGGATTCAGTTGGATTGTAAAATCTTCACCTCCAAAATCCATATTATCTAATTCTGGATACTCTGAGTGTGAATGTCCATGAGAAACTCGTTTCCTTTGATTAGGTCCACCTAATAAAAAATCATTATCCGGATCATTTATCTTTTCCCCGTTCCTAATAGTCGCAGTTTTAACAAGTGGTTTACCTGTTGAAACTTCATAATAATGATGAACCCCTTTTGATTCTTCATTTATATGATCATGTGCATAATCATTGAGATCGATATTTCCCGTAACGTTTGGCATGGAAGGATCATTATTGGTTGGTTGTTTAACCGTATGAGAATGTGAATGACCACTACATGGTACACCTCCATGACTATGAGAATGTCTTTGAGCAATTGTTGTTGAAAATGTCCTTAAACAAGCATAGTGGTTCAACAAATGATGAGTGTTTGTCCTTGTCGACGACGACGCGTGCAATAAACGAAGGGGGCTATGGCCAAAGCTTATTAGTCTTAGTGAAGCCATTGAGCAGTGTTTTATTCTTCTTTTACTTATAGTTATTCTGTCGTGTATGACAAAATGAGGAGGGAAGCGGGTTTTTATATGGAGCATACCAGCTTTATAATTTCCATATTACCTTCGTATAAAGGCGGGATTCAAATACACTGAAAAATGAGCATCCCCACGTCCATGCGCCACACGCAAGTCGCCGTTGCCCCGCATTATTGTTTGATTACATAATCAAACAGTGGCGCATGGATTACGTAAAAAAGAAAATTAATAAAGTGGCTAATAAATGTGCATGCGCCACACATTCACGTGAGGAAGCGTAGTTTTTTGCAAAATTGCCGTTTTGGGAGAAATGAAAACAAAAAATATAAAAAAAAGACGATTGCTGTATTAGGAAATCTAATTAGAGTATTTTAAAAAGGAAGTTAAATCCACGTTGAATTTTTAAATCATATATAATAGAGAAACAAGATATTAAAAAAAAAACTGTAGGCAGTTGATTATGCTGGTGGATATTTCCAATAATTTAAGAGTTCACCAATCTAATAACCAAAGACAAATCAAAAAAAGCAAAGCCAGTTGTAAAAATAAGTCAAATATAAATGGAACACCATTGAAGTTAATAAAGATTGTTTCAAGATCACAAAACAAAAGAAGTGATTCTAATGAAATGGAAATTGATACTTTACAGTCAAGTCCAGATTATAAACATAGTAAACTTTATAATTTTAAAAGTGAATCGATCTTACCATTTTATACACCAAAAAATTTACCAAAAGATACCTCAAATAATGATAATATTGATTTAACAAATAGAATTTCATTTATGAAGAATTCAATAAAAAAATATTCAAAGCCGGTTTCTTTGAATGTACAATTTAAGTCCACAACTACTTCGTTAAAAACGAGTTTGTTCGGTCCACTTGGTAAAAATGGTGAAATTGATCCAGTTAATAACTGTTTTATTCATTATCCAACAGAAAACAGGTTGAAATTTGGTTATTTGGAAATAGAAATCAATGAATATGGTAAACTCAACCAAAGAGGGTTACCTAGGGATGATATTAATTTTGATTATGAAACTGAAAATGACGAAGAACTGCTTGACTTATTACAAGATCAAATTGAAGATTTAAGTATAAATGAAACACAATCTCTAAATCCATTTAATATCAACCGCTTATCACCACAGAAAAAAAGAAATAGTTTACTAAATCCATTTTCTAATGCAGCAATTAAAAAGCACTCAGGTGATGACCATCCAATGGGTTCAAAATCTTGCTCAATTTCCTCTTCACCATCAAAACAAAATTTACTACTTAAAACATTGAAATCATCGCCAGCCAAACTTCAAGTGAACAATAAAATAGAATCCATTAAAAGACAGAACAAGTCAAAGACTAATTATTCAAAATGGGATAAGTCAATGACTATCGGTGCCAAGGCAATTATGAAAATGGTTGATGATAGCTTGGTTTCAAGTGATACAGAAATGTATAATTTATCACAGTCATTTTTGTATAAGAATGTCCATGATTCCATTGATTTAAATGTTAGTATCAATGCAGACGATTTAAGTAATGCACTGATGGGCAATAATAATGATGAATTCATGAACTTAGAAAGTCCTTTGACTTTAAAAATGAAACAGTTAATGATTTAATATTATATATGCCTTCTTTTGAATCCATATAAATATATAAATTAATGATATATATTTACCTATTTACTTATTACTTTTTTTCCTATTTGGTATAACTTTACTAAAATATTGCATAACCAAATTAATAGAACTATTGTAAACTTTAAATTACATCTTTTTTTATATTTATTATCTTTTATATACAGGTATACAGGACGTAGCTGAATTTATATCTTAATTTAAATAAAGGTGAACCCAGGGTCAGACTTTCTTTCCTCTCTCATATCTTGTTTTGATTTGTACTCCTCTGCAAGTTCAACTTTTACAAGGGATTTAACTCTTGCTATTTGGCCAGCTTGTTGTGGTGAGATCCTTTGGTAAACGGTTTGATGTCTTCTACGAAGACCTAATGCGAGTAGAGTCTCTTTATATAATTTCGGAAGTCCAATAGTAGACTTGAGTTGTGTAATCTTGAAATATTGTGGAATTGCTGCTGACATATTTTGTTATATAAGTTATGTTCTAATACAATTAAATATGTTGATAATTCAAGGTTGAAAATTTTTATATTGAATTTCTTCAATCTTGAAAATTAAAGGTTTCCCTATGAGGCTGTGCGGTTCAATTTATAATTTCCCAATACAGAATTAGTGCTCAGCATAACAACAAATGAATTTGTCGTGAAAAGAACCGCAAACCTATGACGTATTCGCTGAGCATGTTTTTGTTTTGATTCCAAAATGCTCAGCATGTTGATTTAATTCTTTTTTGAGGAGTTTCAATTTTTTTTTTGCAGTTAAGGGGAAAAAAGAAGCTGATTTTTCTTGCACCTCCATTTTTTTTCCCTCTTTCTCTTCTTTTCATTGAGCTGATTAACATCTGTACCATTAAAGGTATCCAAAACTCTTAAAGTGAAATAAGGGGGATGTTGGACTTATTCAAAAACATCATAAGAAAGAATAAGGATAAGGATGGATTCCTCCCACAGTCCCCGACTCATCCGGAGACTGGTTTAGTTGACGTTGATGATAATAATAATGATAATAATAATGATAATCATCAGATTCAAAATGAAAACGCGTTACAAATTAAATCGATTATTGATACCAATCCTGGCTTAGCTGTATTTTATAGCGAGTTACCTCCAAGGTATTTGTTATCAGATATACTTGGTGAGGGTGCATTTTCTGTTGTTTATAAGGCGTTTGATTCTTTATTAAAAAGAGACATAGCCATTAAAATTATTAAAAAAGAGTCAATGAAAAGAGAACAAATTGAATCAACAAGACGTGAAATTGCAATAATGAGAAGGTTGGATCATCCTAACATAACGAAACTATATAGCTTTCAAAATTCAGATGATTCAAAATTTTGTTTTCTCTTCATGGAATTAGTTTCAGGCGGTGAATTATTCAATCAAATTATTAAATATACATATTTTAGTGAAGATTTGACTCGTCATATTATGAGACAGGTGGCTCAAACAGTCAAGCATTTACATGATAAAGGTATCGTTCATAGAGATATCAAACCTGAAAACTTATTATTTGAACCTTGTGAATTTATTCCACGTTCACTAGAAGATCAAATAAGTGCTCGCCGCTATTCCGATGATAGTAATAAAATTGATGAAGGTTCTTTTGTTAAGGGAGTTGGCGCTGGTTCGATCGGTACTGTTAAACTCGCTGATTTTGGTTTATCTATAGATTTAGGTGAATCTGGTTCTAATTTAGCTAAAACTCCTTGCGGTACCGTTGGTTATACTTCACCTGAACAACATATGAATATTGGCTATGATAAAAAAGTGGATATTTGGGCTATTGGTTGTGTTTTATACACCATGGTTGTTGGATTCCCACCATTTTATTCAAGTACTCAAGATACAAAAGATATCAGTAAAAAAGTTGCAAAAGGTGATTATCAATTTTTAAAACCATGGTTTGATGAGGTTTCTGTTGAATGTAAAAATTTAATTTCAAATTTACTTACAGTTAATCCTGAAAAAAGGTATTCAATAGAACAACTACTAGATGATCCGTGGATGAAAATTGGGTATGAGGATTGTATTCAAAGAGGTACTACTCCAGCTTCTGATGCTCCAGGTTCTCATTTTGATCCTGCACTTTACAAGACCTTTCAAAAATCGTTAATTAATACTAACAATATTGATGATTATTTTAGTGGAAATAAATTATCTGTTTCTGAAAGTGTCGTAACTCCGAGAGCTGAGGCTATCAAACTGGTTTTTGATACAGCTACTCAAGCTCAAAGAACAAAAACTTCGTTATCAACTCCTTCAGTGAGTTCTGCTGGAGTTTCATATGGTATAATGGATACATTGTGTATCAGTTCTCTCCAACAAAGAAGAAATATGAATTCAAATAGTGATTTATCAGAGTTGGATAGTGATTATGATGAAGATGAAGATGAGTATGATAATATCAATAGTCCATTAACTATTGCAAATAGGAATCTTGTTGCAGGTGTATTTTCACCGTCTGATTTAGAATCAGAAGATTCTGAACTTGAAGATGAAGATGAACATGAAGATGAAGATGAAGAGGAATATGATGAAGAGACTGATCATTTCATTAAATCTATGGGTTCTTTGAAAAAGATTAATTCTCCAAGGTTCATTAAAAGTTCTCGTGCTTTAGATTCTATTCATTCCCCTTGTATTACACCAGTTCAGAGTCATGCTACAGCTACAACTGTTACCACAGTAATGACGGTCGGTTCAACTTCACCAAAGCAGTTTAGTAACGGAGTACAGCAAGTTCCATTTAGTATCCACAGTTCAATGCACTCGGCCCAATCTAGGATATCTTCAAAATCAGGGGCAAATGTTCTACATTCATCAATACCATCAACTCAATCATCACCAAAGGCGTTTGCTCCATCATCAACTCATAACTCTAGAGAAGGTAGTATTGTGACTTGCGAGATTCAAGATCACGAAACTGGTTCTCGTAGAAAATCTTCAATTTCGTTCCAAATTGGCCCACGAAAATCCATTGCTTCAAGTACCTCATCTTTATCATCTGAAAAGTCCATGAATTTACATACCCTTACACAATTAGTTAATAACACATGCCTTTTAAAAGATGATGAAGGGAATAAAATAGAAGAGGAAGATACTGAGGATGATATTTTAACAAAAAAAAATTCTCATGAACGTTCACATTGTACTGAAGTTAACAAGGAACTTTTAGCACTAAACCCAGAGGAAGAAGGCGATGAAACAGAGCTGGATGTTGATATTGATACCCCAAAGGCATGTTCTAGACTGAGTTTTGGCGCTGACTGTCAATTATCACATAGAGCTTACAGCAGTGAAATTAGGAAAAAGGTTTTAGCACATACACCATTTATTCCACACCCAAATTCACAAACCGATGATTCAGATAAAAGTCCTATGACTACACCCATCGATGATTTAAATGATACTGCTGAAGACACTTTAAATCAAAATTTTTTATCAAGGGGTCTTTTTGATTTGAAATTAAATAATTCTACACTTCTAAGTAGAAGAAAACATAAGGTCATGGACTAATAAACTTATGTGATTTTTCTACCTGTACTTTAATAAAAGAAATTAAAAAAAAAAACATCATACTAATATTTATATCGATGAAAGATTTTGATAATGATACCTTATCTTTCATTTTTTATATATGCATAACACTTCAATGATTCGTTTGTTGGACTCACCAAATCATTTATCATTTCATTTAATAGCCCATTAGCTTTCACTTCATGGCAATGTTTTATTTGTTTAGTTGTTTCTCTTTGTAACTCTTAAATACATCTCTCGTTTATATAAAAAAACGGAACCGTTGTAAAGATCCAACAAAAATTAGGTAACGGGAATTTGATAATCTTATTGTACGCAACGTGTTTCTCTCTCAACCAAGATATTTTTTGACTTATAAGGTAATGGCATCACCTATATTCGTCTCACAACCTCCAAAGTCATTTACATCAATCGCTGTTTTAAGAGGTGCACAATTAGCTTTAATTTCAGTATTTGATGTGTTAAAAGAATCTAAAGTGGGATTTATTTCAATTTTACTTATTGTTAGTTTGATAACGAATTTAATATCCAATATACCAATTATTATAATAGGTTTATCATGTTATGTTTTAAAGTTTCTTTCAATAATATCAACTGAGACATCAGAATCAATGATAAATTATTGGATTGATTATCAATGTCATGTTCTTGATTTAGTTACACTATATTTCACTTTGTTGTTATTTATTTACCCCTCTGTTATTGATATGTTTTTTACAGTATTGAATAAAACCAATCCTGATACTGGAAAACGTTTGAAATATACATTTTATGTGAAATTGACGCCTAAGTCAAAGGGACAAGTTTCAAAAACCAATTCAAATTCCATCATTTCCTTTTTTTCTAGTTTAATTCCTGCAAGTTCACTTTCAAATGAAATATTGCCAAATCTAGAACCATTGATATATAGATATCTAATTGATATTAGCATATCAACGTTGGTCCACTTTTCTTATTACATACCATTTGTTGGATCGTTTATTCGCCCAATATTAACAATTCAGTTGATTTATCCGTCAGCTGGCCCATATATGACAGTAATTGCAACTTTTTTTTCAATTCCATCTTTGATTCCAACATTTTTAATACCTTGTGCACCAAGAAGAATGTTTTCATTTTTTAAAGCACCAATTGTTGGTGATATTTATAAATCAGAGACCTCATTTTCAGATGTTTTACCTATAGTTTTTTATTTATCAATTGATAGACTATTAAATTTATTTGTATCAATTTATTTTAATAAAATACCAATTTCAAAGGCTCAGAAAGTTCAATGGATTAAATCAAGATCTGGTATTCTAACTGGTTATATTATAACTATTTATTTAATTTCTTCATTTTTAGGTCCACTAGGATTTTTTGCTATTTTTACTGGTCTGGCGGGCATGGGTAAGTTAATTGGCAAAATAACAACAACTCCACCGAGTGCATCGAGTGTTGAATCAATTCCAGTTGATGAAGATGACCTTGAAGAAGATGAACTTTATTTTAGTGAAAACAGTAGATCGCAATCTTCAACGAGGTTATATGAAATGCAAAAGTTTTCAAGCTGGTTAGATAAAGAGGTTTATAACGTAACTTCAAAGGGTCAATATTTAAAAGAATTTATTGAAGACTTTAATAGAATTTTTGAATAATTTCAAGTTAGTATTCACCATCAAAAGGGTTTTTTTTTGTTCATTTGAAAACTCTATATAGACAATTTTGTAGCTAAAGACATACCTTTTCAAATCTTGTATTAATCTTTCTTACTTATATAATGATTTTTTTTAAATAACGTATGAGCAATTTTTTTTAAATCGATTTCGAAAATAAACTTTTTATTAATATTAATATAAACATTATATACTATTGTCTTGTTCAAAAAATAAATTTTTAAACCTTTTTTGTTTCCCAACCTTTATCTCCAAACTGACCTAAAAGAATAGGTAATACAACTAAAGAACAAATAGATGCTGATGTAATTAGACCAACCCACATTTTAAAGTAATAAATTCTAAATATTTGAGATTGAGTAAATGACAAGACAAAAATTCCAATTAATTTAGTCAGTGTTATACCAGATAAGGTCGACGGTCCCACTGAAATCAAAGAGTCTCTTGCTTGTAATTTGATTAAATCAATCTCAATATTAGACTCTTCATCAACGTTCAACTGAACCCTATTTGATAACGTTGAGGTAAAATTAAATTCCCTAACTAAGTGAATACCAAACTCAACACTTAATCCAAGGCAAATTAGTAAATTCACTAAACTAATTGCGTTTAAGCCAATGCCTTGAATAGTCATCCATGATCCAATAGAAATCAAAACTATTATCAAGTAAATTATTAAAATTAGAGAGTTTTTCCATGATCCTAATAACAGCGTCGACACACCAAATATTGAAACTAAACCAACTCCTATTAATGTTAATGTTAACTGTATCAACGTCTCGTATTGGACAAAAAATATATAGAAAGGCGAATAGGCCCAGACCTTTAAACCTTTTTGCTTGTTTTCAATTTCTTTAGTTATTCTAAGTGAGTTTTCGTATGCTTTTATAAAATCACTTTGAGATCTTAATGGTATGTGTGAAGTTCTAAATGTTGATCTTTTAACTCCATTGATCAGCTCTCCTCCTTCAAATTCCTCAGTTTCGAAATCAATACTGTGTCCATAAGGTGCCTTTCCTCCAAGTGGACATGGATTACTACCTTGATCTAACCAAGCTAACATAAATTCCAAGAATTCATCATTAACGGGAAATCCTGACATATCATATCCCCAAGTCCTGTCTTCGTAACAAGTTTGACAAATCCTTGGTGATGAAAATGGTGGACAAAATTCTTTATCAGAATCAGAAGGATGGCGTTTAATTGTACAACAATCACTTAATGATGGATTTAACCACATAAGAAAATCATCAATCCAAGAAGCAGGTGGCTCTGCAATAAATGATTCAGTAGATCTTTCAGCTTCCTGAAGTAAAATATTAACTAATGAAAAAGAATCACAACTAATAAATTTCGAACATATAGATTGTTGGTTTTTATGTTTTGTAACATCAAATTCCTCAGTTACAAAATAAACTGGTGGTCCAACATTCAAATATTGATAAATATCATTAAAATAATCAATTAAATAAGAATCTGAGGGTAATGCAATTCTTTGATCAAGTCCTAGTTCAATATTTGGCAAGATCGATAACCCAATACCTGTCAATATAATAGTAGTCCATATAATAATACGTGAGTTGAAAGTAGAAAATATTTGATCCACATACCAATTTCTGAAAAATCTTGTTACTAAACTATCTTCTCGTTCACTTTCAGTTAAAATATCGTTCATCATATTATAATCTGAGTTTGATCTAGAAGTAAGTTGTTCAGGTTGAATCTCAATAAACGTTAAAACATCCAATCTGCCACCTTCTAAACGTGATAAATCTAAACTCAAAACACTCAAGAATACCGTTAACTGTAAAATCGTATTGAATAAAATAGCCACTGCTGAATACAACGCAAAGTTTCTTACAGCTGGCATTGCAACCAAACTACCAAGCAGAAAACAAATAAACTGGCATGAGCAACTTAACAAAACACTTGCTCCAACGGACGACAATGCATATCCAATTTTTTCTGGAATCGATAAATCTGTTGTAATACCCCTAGACTTTTCAATATGAGAAACCGAGTTACAAATTAAAAATATATTATCCACACCAACAGCAAGAATCAAAAAAGGAATAACCTCAGCAATTATTAAAGTTGACTTCAATCCAAAAAAGGCCCAAAATCCAACAGCTGATGTAACTGAAAGTAAAACTATAATAATACCAATTAAGCCTAAACCAAATCTTGTATTTTTTAATATTTTCAAAAACCCAGTGAAATATGTTATAGGCCCAAATGGTGAAACTAACTTTAGCGAAGAGTTACTAAATGCCAATCTACCTCCCAAAGCTAAAGATGCATAGGCAAACATGACTAAATATGAAAGTATAACGATCCTAGCATCAGTATTTGTTGATTTATTTAGCTCTCTTTCAAGTGATATTTCAGTGCTAAAAGCAATATCTAATCCTAACTTTCGTGCCTCATGTGTTAAGTTATTTAACAAATATGATTCTAGTTTTGATTCCCAATTAGTTGCAAATCTAATTTGTTGGCTGTTTTGATCATTATCGTTATTGTTTAACAGTGTTACAACAATAGCACTAGAGTCAAGAACTGAAGAGTCTAGATCACCTCCAAAAATTAAAGATCTTTTTAGGGGTTGTTGAAAAGAGGGTAAACAATCAACTGGAGAATCTGCACATTTTTTAATTTGATCTTTCCAAGTTTCTTTTGATATTTTATCAATATTACCATCAAAATATTGTGTAAATGATTCCAAAACACACGTGTCTTCAAGAGGCCTAAAACAAACATCATCATATTTGACTTCATAAGTTATATTATCAAATTCAACATTGGTGGATAAATTCAAAATTTCCTGTTCTTTTTCAAACCACCATTGAACGAATTCATAAGATTGTAAAACTGGACCTGTAGAATTTGATATAATTACTTGTTGAGTTCTATAAAAGGGTCCAAAACTTTCATCAAACTTTTGCTTTTGAATGTATGCATCGGCATGTGAACTAACCCAGAGATTGATAGGATTAGTTTCTAATTCAAGAAAATATATAAAGGAGGACAATGTACTTGTGATAAATAGGGCAACAATAATAACAAATTTAACATGAGTAGCACAGAAATGACCTAAATTGTAAAACCATGATTCTAGTTTGTCATTTACAGGATATGAATTTTGAGAAGAAAATGCTGTAAGGTCTTCATAGTTGATATCTTGATTACTTTCTTCATTATCAAAAAATTCATCAGTATCATCAACTAAAAATCCGTCATTGATAATCTTTTTACTTTCATAGCAATATTTTTTGTAACTATCCAATGCAAAATATAAGAAAAAAATCAATATGTAAGTAACGGCAATGTAAAATGTAGTACACGAAACAGGTCCTATTGTGCAGAATTCACTATTTGGCAACTGTTCTAAAGTGGGACAAATTTCAGGACAATCTGAGCAAGCACATCTAAATTTTGGATCATTATCATTACATTTCTTTGTGGCAACTTCGAATAAATCCAAAGAAAGATCCTGTGTATCAGATTGATATTTAAAGTTTATTTGAAATGGAGAGCCACCAATTTCAGGTTTCTTTTCACCTAAAAAAGATAAGAATTGAGAATAATTCTTAGCACCGCCTCCAATTAAATCCATAGCATAACCATTTGTAGCACCGAATTTGATATTCTTACAAGATTCAAAAAATGGTTGTGCAAAATATTGTGAACTGATGTAAAAATCTAACTCATCTACCACTTCTTTACCGTTCATATCTAATTGTGTCTTTGTAACGTTCATAAATGTACTTTGATCCGGGGAACAAGAAAAGTGACAAAACAATTGATAAAAGTTTTCTCTACAAGCAGGACAAGAAGCAATTAATGGTTCTGCTTTTGCCAAATTTGATTTAAGTGCCTGCATTTGATCACTGTCACAACAAACATAATCAATATCTCTCCATGAATCTCCACAAATGTCAATCAAGAGATCGTATTGTTGAGCATTTAGTTTGACAGCAGGAACGTTATTAGGAAGTGGTAAGGGAGGTCCAAAGAAAGAAGTTGGTCCTCCTGAACCATATATAGCACACTGGCCTTTTTTGTGAATGTCTGTGGCCATTAGCAAATAGTTCAGTTAACACGTTCTGGCAATGGTAAGAAGAGAGTCGCCTTCAAAGGTATGCTATCTAGTTTTTTTTATCTAATTAAACAGAACAACGCCCCTTGTCTTTTCGCTGACGTAATGATATGATATCCGAGAGAGGAAAAAAAGAGAAGTTGAAGTTTTGAGGTACTATATCACCCTTGTCGTTGTTTTGTATTAGGAGCAAGATATGGACGCCGAGGGGACGATGAACATCCCACAGATGGTACCACAAGAACCATTAGTGCTAGACAGGCACTCTGACCAATCGAGGACTTTGAACGAACCATTACAAGGGGCGTTTGTTGTGCCAAACAACACCCATGATTTAGAACCGAATCCATTTGAAAAGTCTTTTGCACGGAACGACGCAAGTAATGAAACACTTATGAATGACTCCGGCAAAAGCAAAGGATCTCAATCTGTACCCGAAATTACGATATCACTTTCTGCAGCCCCAAATCAAGAAGGTTCAAGAGTTGAGCTATCTTCTAATGGTACAACAGTTTCAGTAAATAGTAGTAATCAAATGGGATCTGTTGCAACCGGTTTGACAAAGGTTAATAGTTTTGGACTTTCCAGTTTGGTTCCTGCGGGAATGACACCACCCGTTCTAACTCCAGGTGGTTCAAAGAGATTACCAGTGTCATCACTGTTACCGCCGTTACCAGGAGTTTTATCTCCAGGAGGTGGTTCCATTATTGGAACACCAGGTCTATGGTCTGCTTTGTTTCCACAAACACCTAACGGTATTACACTAAACAACTCTATGAGTACAAGTTCTATGGGGAACTCTGGCAATAATGTTCAGCCAACAAATAATATGACATCAGCCGCACCAATTAGTAAGGATATTACTGATATAAATCAAACACCAAGTTCGTTATTGGATGGAATGATTGCAGCACAGGAGATGCAACAAAAGAATCCACAGCCACAACATAATGGTAATCATGCAAACCAGCAAACGTATTTAAACTCAATACAACAACAACAATTATATAATATGATCATGAATGCCAAGAAATCTGGTTTGACACCAAATGATTCATTTTTAAGATCGGGGTTAACACCAAGCGGTAATATGATGAACCCATTTGTTCAAATAAATGGGTATAATCAAGCTGGTGTTTCGACAAATACTGATAATATTATTGTCGATGATCAATCTAACCTACTAGAAAATAAATTGAACAAAAGCAATGGACAAGTAACACCAGGTCTGATGTCAATACTAACGGAAGCAGAAACATTGAAGAACGAACCAATAGTAACTAAAGAAAAGACGATGAGCATTAAAGAACATATTCCAGCTACAAAACTTTCAACATCAACACCACCAACAACAAAAACAACCGTATCTACGTCAAATAGCACAAATAATAATGTTGCTCTTAGTAATAAAAAACGAGGAGCTGAAGCTGATGAAATTGATTCTAGTAAAATGGATTCACATGTGCCAAGTAGAAGAACTAGAAAAGCGGCACCTCCTCCTGCTAAAAAAGCTAAAGAAGAAATCAAGAAAAAAGATGCTAAAAATGAGGAAGTGAAAACAGCACCTTTGAAAAAGAAGGGAGCAGGTAGAAAAAGGAAAACAGGTATTAGTGATCAAGAAAAGAGACAAAACTTCTTAGAAAGAAACAGAGTTGCCGCTTCAAAATGTAGAGAAAGGAAAAAGCAAATGATTGAACAAATCAAAACAGATTTAGGTAATTATGAAAAGGAAAACGAGTTACTTAGAAATCAAATTGATCAATTGAAAAGTTATGCCATGAATTTACGCTTTGTCGTTCAACAACATAAAAATTGTGAAACTTTAATACATGAAGTAGATGGTATTGATCATTTCACTCAATTAGTAAATGGTAATTCCGACAATACTGAAATAATACCTATCAATACGATACCAAGTTTTATGAACGAAATACCACGATTCGTCAAAGTTCAAAAGGAAGAAGATGATTCTAAAGAAGACGATACGGATTAATATTTTTATGTGTAATTGTAATTGTATTTAATTAATAAAACTATTTGTTCAAAACTTTTTTAGTGAGGACTTTATCATGAGCATGCTTTTTCACCGTCAATGCCGAATATTTCCATAATTTTCAATATTCAAAAAATATTCGTGTGAATATGTAATACTTCTTCTCTTTAGGTACTAACACAAAGGATTATTAGATCAAATATTAATATTATGTCATATAATTACATTAACAAAGCAGGTAAGTTTTTATGTATTGGTAGAAACTATATGGCACATATTAAGGAACTTAACAACCAAGTTCCAGCAGAACCATTTTTCTTTTTGAAGCCAAGTTCTTCAGTTTTAAAACCAGGAGAAGGTGATGTGCTTGTTCCAAGAAACGTTATTGTGCATCATGAAATTGAACTTGCATGTGTTATTGGTAAAGACTTAAAAAATTTAGATCCAAATACCTTTGGTCCAGAAGAGGCACTTGAAGCCATCGAAGGTTATGCATTAGCAATTGATATGACTGCACGTAACGTGCAAGATAAAGCCAAGGGTAAAGGATTACCATGGACTATTGGTAAGGGGTTTGATACCTTTATGCCACTTTCTCCATTCATTCCAAAATCTTCAATCCCTGATCCATATAAAGTTGAATTAAATTTAAAAGTTAATGATGAATTAAGACAACATGATTTGACAAACTTGATGATTTTCCCTATTCATAGATTTTTGTCAATGATGTCATCTATTATGACTATTGAGAAGGGTGATGTTATTTTAACTGGTACTCCAAAAGGTGTTGGAGCTATTCATCCTGGTGATGTTATTGAAGCTTGGGCCAATTATGAAAATAAATTAATTGATGGTTCTCATATGAAATTTAACGTTTCTCAAAAACCAGGTCCATATGAATTTAAGCTTTAAATTAAATATATATTTCTTTTACTCTTTGGTATCTTTATTTATTCATTAAATTCAATATATGTTACTTTTTTGTTGATAAGATGTGCTGAGCATCTATTACATAATCGGCAAAGCATTTTTAGTTTTCAAGAATTTTTAGTCATTTACTTCGTATCACCGTTTACTCCGTTTACTTTGCTAGCTTCTTCAGATAACGTATAGGAAATGGCACATAAGGCAGAATATTTACCAGGAGAGGAATTAGAAATTTCTTCTGTTTTACAAGGTGGATACAACCATCCATTACTTAGAGCATGGCAACATGAAAGACAACTTCAAAAAAATATGTTTATTTTCCCATTATTTATTAGTGATAATGAAAATGACGAAACTGATATTCCTTCTTTACCAAATATTAAAAGGTTTGGTACAAAGAAATTAATCCCATACATTGCAACTCTTGTTAAAAAGGGACTTAAATCAGTTATTTTATTTGGTGTCATCCTTAAGGATGGTGTTAAAGATGCCGAAGGATCACCAGCTGATGATCCAAATGGCCCTGTTATTCAAGCTATCAAAGCGCTTAGAGAAAACTTTCCAGAATTGTATATCATGTGTGATGTTTGTTTATGTGAATATACATCTCATGGTCATTGTGGTATTTTGTACGAAGATGGTAGTATTAATACTGAATTATCAGTCAGAAGAATTGCTGCTGTTGCCGTTAATTATGCAAAAGCTGGTGCTAATTGTGTTGCTCCATCGGATATGATTGATGGTAGAATCAAGGCTATAAAAAGGGGTCTTATTAATGCAGGATTATCACATCAAACATTTGTGATGTCTTATTCTGCAAAATTTAGTGGTTCATTGTACGGGCCATTTAGAGATGCTGCTGGTTCATGTCCTTCTCAAGGGGATAGAAAATGCTATCAATTACCTTCTGGTGGTGCAGGTTTAGCTAGAAGAGCACTCGTTAGAGATCTTGGTGAAGGTGCTGATGGTATTATTGTTAAACCATCAACTTTTTATCTTGATGTTGTTAGAGATGCTAGCGAAATTTGTAAGGATTATCCAATTTGTTGTTACCATGTCAGTGGTGAATATGCAATGCTTCATGCCGCTTCTGAAAAGGGTATTGCTGACTTGAAGGCCATTGCATTTGAATCTCATCATGGATTTTTAAGAGCAGGTGCCAGATTGATTATTTCCTATTTTACTCCTGAGTTTTTGGAATGGTTGGATGATGAAGTTAAGTTGTAAGAATCTTTTAATGATTTTTTTTTGTGTGTACATAGATGATGGTAACTAATAGTAACTGAGATTATTCGTATTATATAAATACAAGTATATATATAAATATAGATATATATATAGTTAAATGATGTGAATGATTTTATTTATTAAGCTAGCATAGGTTGTAGTTGATCCTTTTGTTTTACTTGTTCTTGTTCTTGTTCTTGTTCTTGTTCTTGTTCTTGTTCTTGTTCTTGTTCTTGTTCTTGTTCTTGTTCTTCCTTTTTCTCCTTGTGTGGCTCATTAATTTTATTTGAAGCACTTGGTAACTCATTCAGCTTACTTTCAACATTATTAAAATGAGACACAGATTCTTCTGGTTTCTTAACAATGCCTAATTGGTATTGTAAATCTAGTAATTCTTCATCAACTTGATTCTCTTCACCTGTTGTTAAAACTTCACTTAATCTTTCACTAAGCTCGTTTTGATAGGCAATACCATCTGCTGTTTCGTCAAGAATCTTATCCACTTTTTCAATACTTAACTCACTGTTAATCTCTTTTAACACTTGACTACCCATTTGAAGGCCGTGAAGGACATCTTTCTCAATCAATTTAAATTCTATAGTTTCAATCAACTGTTCGAGAGTATCAGACTGTTGTTCTAATTGTGTTAAAAGAGACTCTTGTCTCTTCTTCTTCCTTAATGCTAGTTTAGCTTTATCTTTGTTTATTGGCGTCGATCTCAAGCATTGTTTTGCTATTTCTGTTTCTTTATCAATGATAATGCCCAATCTCTTTTGTGACTGAGAAAGTTTATCTCTCTGGAGCTTTAATTGAAGAATCGCTTTGTCATGCGCTGTGACTTTGGGTCCTCTTTTAGTCGATGTTTGTGATGATATTGTCTGACCCATGCTAGATTTCTCAATAACACTAGATTATATTTTACTATTACCACTCCAGTGATAGTTTTTTTTCTTGTCGTTGCTGTCTCAATGAGAATCAGTGATAAAATTGCCGTTTCCGGCATCTGAAGAAAGTTCTTTAAATAAAAAAAAAAAAAATTTTTTTCAGCTTAAAGAATACTACCATCATTAAAGAAACTTTTAAAGCTTTTACTAGGCACTTTAAGTACAATTTAAGAACAAAATGTCAATGTCACAGTACGGTAAAGTTTATTTAGAACAGTATGGTTGGAAAGATGGAACTCCGTTGCAAACAGGAGGGCTGGCAAAACCAATTCTTGTGAAACATAAATTCGATCAAAAAGGTCTTGGATCTAATCCACAAGATAACGTTGCATGGTGGGAAAGGGTTTTTGACGGTCAATTAAAATCCATGCAATTAGGCGACCAAGGTTTTGTTCAAGACAAAAGTAAAAAATCTCAATGGGAATTAGAAGATCGAAGAAGAAACTCACCATTATACAAAGTCTTCGTCAAGGGACAAGGTTTAGAAGGCAGTTTTAAAAATTCAAATATTGAAACAGTTGCAAAAGATTTAGAAGATGGTATTGTCAATGGCCGAAAAATGAGAGTGGTTGTTGATCAAGATAAAAGAGGTGAAGAAAGTCAATTGATGGTTTTCGATAGTGATAGTGAAGACGAACAGCTTTCAAAGAAGAGAAAAAAGAAAGAAAAGAAATTGAAAAGAGAGTTGAAGAAAGCTAAAAAGGAAGAAAAGAAAATTAAAAAGGAGGCCAAGAAGAAGGCTAAAGAGGTAAAAAAAATAAAATAGAAAATGCTGAGCAGATCCATTTATATATGTCTGGTTGAGGCACACGAACCTGGATCCCCTACCATGTGTGATGTGCCGCCTTTTTGTCCTTTGTCGCGTAGAAATTCCTAATGGATACGAAAGTCGTACGAGAAAAAATAAAACAGGGGATGCAAAACGCTCAGCCGAGCTTTGCGCAGGTTGTGCATTATTCTGCATGATTCTACGCGGTGTTATGCTGAGAGGACGCTGAGCATTGCATGATCTGCACAGATTACAAATGCACAAGCATGGACGAGAGTGGGCCAGGATATATTTACATCCACAATAGCTTTTTATTAAGAAATGTGTGGTTGTTATTATATTTACAATATGTTTATAAACCTCTTTTTTAATACAATGCATGTTTTTTTTTTTGCAGAGAAAAAAAAATATAATTATAATAAATATATTTTTATTCGCCTTTTTCTCCCCTAACCACCTTTTTATAGTGGCTAAGTAGAATAGATAATGCCATTGAATACACAAGAATATATACCTATAGATCATAGTCGTGTTTTCATTCCTAACACAAATATTGGAATGGCAGGATCACATCATTATCAACAAGGTCAAGCACCTTGTTCTTCTATTATTGTTCCTTTACCGTATTATAACCCTTCAAATTATTCAAATATACATTCGAATTATAATACAGAGGGATTTTCAGATAACGGGAATTATGAATACTTTAATGCTCAACAACATCAACAGCACCAACAACAGCAGATGCAACCTCAACCTCCACCAATTCCTTTAGTTGCTAATAATGCTAATTTTAATCATCAACAGGACACCGAATTTTCTAATTATAATGAAGCATTTGAAATGAGATTACAAAAGTGTAAGGAGAAATCTCATACACCAAGAACTAAACAGATGAGATTTGTGTCAAGTCCTTATGACTTGAACGCACCAAAGAGGAAATATCATTATGAAAATCATCAGAATGATATATCATCTTCAGTTTATATTCCAGCTGATCCAACAGCTAATACATCTCAGTTTTCAAAAGAAGATATTATAATTTTAAAAAATATCTTACCTGATGCTGAGATTCATAAATGGAAATATATTTCAAATAGATTATCAAAATCAAAATCAAAGAAACTAAATACGGAGTATTGCATTAATAAGTTTCATCAAATGTATAATCTGCCTTTCAATCCAAGGAATACACCTTTAGATTTGAACTATTCTCTTAAATTAAATGGTGAATATAATGAAAACAATGGCATGAATTTTGAAGGTATGGTTGGTTCTTCTCTTGGTTACATCTTAAGTAAAGATGGCTGGAATTTGATTGATTAATATTTGACCTTTGTTCAATTGCATTATTTTTTATTTCTTTCTAACTCTTGATTTATTAACTTTCTTCTCAGCTGGTGCACTTAATTTATAATAATTGTCAGTTAATAAATTCCTTTTTTTGATATTTGTCTTTTCATCGTTAGTTCTAGCAGTCATTCTACTCATATTCTTTTCCAATGATTGATCCTATTACGTCCATTTACCTATTTACATCTTCTTTCATTTTCTTTTTATATGAATTTATAGAAACCCTCTAATATTTTTTCTCATTATTATCAATATACAACATTAAAACGTTGTATCACTCACCAAAGATGAGCCAAAAAAACTTCGCATTTTGAATATGATATCAGGATTAAACTTTTCATCAGTTATTAATATATCTTTCTCCTAAAAGATGTCTACGTTTTTTGCAAAATCAATCCAAACAGGTGCAAAATATTCTGTTGACTTTAAAAAGTATTTATTGTCATCAAATGGCAAAGTTGTATCTTTTTTTCATGATTGTCCGTTAAATTTAAACTCTCAAGAAAAGACAGTTTCAATGATCGTTGAGATCCCAAGAATGGAACAAGGTAAGTTTGAAATCTCAACAAAATTACCAGGCAACCCAATTGTCCAAGATATGAAAAAGGGGAAATTAAGGTTTATTAATAACATTTTTCCGTTTATGGGTTACCCAGTTAATTATGGCGCACTACCACAAACTTGGGAAGATAAAACGCATCAAGTTAACATACTTTCTGCTGGTAAAAACATTGATGTTTTTGGTGATAATGATCCATTAGATGTTTGTGAAATTGGTGATGAGTCATGCCAAGTTGGTGATGTTAAAGAAATTAAAATTTTAGGTTGTTTAGCTATGATTGATGATGGTGAATTGGACTGGAAATTATTAGCAATCTCAAAAAATCATGCTTTATCATCAAAATTAAATAATCCAGATGATGTCGAAAAATATATGCCAAATTTGTTATCTAATTTAACAAAATGGTTTAAGAATTATAAGTTACCAATGAATAAACCAATTAATAAATTTGGTTATGAAAATAGTAAACCAAATGGTTGGCTTGGCCCAGATGTTGCTTGGGATGTCATTACTCAATGTCATCAACGTTGGAGATGCTTAATCAATAAAGAAATCATTTCAGATGGTTTACCTGTTGTTGATAACTGGTCATTACACAATTCTCCTGGTTTTTGTAAAAACGAGTTAAACGTTGAAGAGTCAAACGCATGTGATAAAGAAATTCCTAAAATCGAAAATAAAATCTACTACTATAAAAATTAACACTTTATTCTATCATTATCTGTATATACAACTAATATCATATCATTAGCTTTTGTTTTCTTTTTAAAACAAGGAAAATTTACCAAAATGTAAAATGAATTATCTAAAGTTAAATTTTATCACAAATTTCTCAATCGATCAACGATTAATAACTGAACAATGTCTTTTTTGCTTTCTGGTTTTATTATTAAAAAAAAAAAACAAAGAAAAAAACAAACAAATATATGTACACGTTTTTGATAATTATAACTCACATAGCCATATTTAGCCATTCCCAACTCCCTTCAACATTACCAGCATCACTTCCTGGTTCACTTTGATTATTTTCCAACGTTTTCTTAAAATTATGATGCTCATCATTATTAAAATTTGATAAACTCGATTCAATATTTTTATCAGCAACATTTGAAACTAGTGAATTATTAAAATTGAAGTCGACATCAGAATAAAGTTGATTTACGTTTAAGTTTAATCCTGTTTCATGCTCTGTTTTGAATTCATTAATTGATTTATCAAGTCCCGGATTTGAAACTACGGATGACCCTCTTCTCTTAACATCTCTCTTAACACCATTATTTTCATCAATTTCATTAGGTTCATTACTACCCTTTTTCTTCTTGTTATTGGTACCTCTTTGCCTCTTTTTAATAACATCTGTCTTCATACTTAATGGTCTAACAACACCATGTAATTTCAAAAATAATCCACACGCATTACATAACGGTTCACCTTCAGGATTTCTTCTCCATAATGGTGTGGTCTTAGTTTGACAGTTAGTACATGATATATCACCTTCTTCTTTTGGTGTTGGCGTGTTATTAACCGTGTCACCTTTCTTTGGCTTCCGTTGGATAGATTTCTTTCTAATACTACTACCAGAGGATGGTGCCGACGATGGCGCAAATGATTTTTTATTCAGCCTTCCAGAGGCACTAGTAGAAAATCCACTTGATGGTGGAGTAGGTGTATTGTTTGCTGATGTATTCATTTTCATCACATGTTGTTGCGCCTTAGTGAATTTGCTATCAAACGTATTAATATCCAACATATTTAAATCTCCATCAAAATCAATATTAGCATGCTGAATCATATTATTTTTAGTTTTATTATTATTATTGGTATTTGTATTAATATTAAGGTCATTACTGTCATTATTATTGTTGGCATTAGCAAAATTTAATCCACCGATTGAATTACTTATATTAAAATTATTAGCAAATGATCCTTTATTCATATATTGTGGTGAATCTATTGGGCTGTTATATAATTCATTGATATTTGTTGAATGCAAACTCGACGGCATAATAGCGGTAAAGCTTGTTGAGTGATGCATATTTTGATTGCTAATACTATTATGAGGTGTTTGCGAGGCCAACGACAAATGTGAATCCCGTCTTATGGGAACACCACCACCCAAAGATGCCCCTCCAATTGTAGCCGGAGATCCCGTCTGAACTGACGTTGATAATAACATATCTTCAGGAATTGGAGTTTGAGTCTCAAAATCAATATTTAATATATCAATAGCAGATAAATTGATATTCTGTAAATCATCACCATTGTTTATGTTGTCGTCAAAATTATTAAAACTATTATTATTATTATTATTATTATTATTATCGTTGTTGTTCATACTATTATTTCTATTGCTAACATTTGTTTTGTCTCCTGGCAGCTGTGAAAAATTATAATCCAAATTATTGGAATCATTCATATACTGATTATTCGAAGATATAGACCGCTGATTTAACAATAATGACTGCGAGAGCTTAGAAGTATGAGAAGTTATAATAGGTGAAATCGATTGTCTTTTGAAGTTAGAAAATTGAGCATTTGAGTTTGATGCCATATGGTTGGATAATCCATCAGTAAAACCAAGCAACATGGAATCATCTTCAAGATAATTATCATTTGATGAAAGTGATCTTATATGCTCTAAGTAGTTGAAATCATTTATATCATTTCCTGTTGTCTGTGAAGCGGATAAGTTAGTAGATTTTGAAGGTATCACAATTTCGGCATCATTAATATTAGCAGCCATTTCCAAGTCAGGAAACCGAGGCCAATTATCTATTGTATGAACGGAAACTTCGTTTGATCTATTGATGTCACCTTTGCTAGAAGCTGGTGCAGTCAATGAAGGTTGTCTTTCTGCATGAAGATCCAAATACATCATTCTCCATGTCAGGTTTTGCATTCTGGTTTTGTTGGGAAGCTTGGACTTCTCCCTTCGATACATTTTCCACAACGCCAACGTCGTGGCAGCGTCTTGAGACTCCAGAGTCATGCTGCTGTTTGTTGTTCAAGAAAGAGAGAAAGATATTTAGGCGGTTAAGTTATGCGCCCGCGCGCCATGTCTTCAACAGCAACTAAGAGAGCCCTCAAAATTTTTATTTTTCATTATTTTATTTTTCAGCTGTATCAAAAGAAAAGGAAATATATAAGAAATATGGTTCTTTCACCTGCAGAAAAGTCCTATATTTATGATGGACTGGTATCTTCTAGGGTATCTAGATCAGACTCAAGAAAACCCGATCAATACAGGCCCATGAAGGCTACTTGTTCTCTTTTACCCAACTCAAATGGTTCTTCAAGAGTTTATACTGCTGATGGTATAGAATGCATAACTAGTGTCAAGTCAAATGTGATTAGATGCCAGGATTTAGAAAAGCTTATAAATGTTGATTTTGAAATTCAAGGTGAAAGAGACGACACTGTTCTAACAACAAATACAATTACTACTTTAAGAAATTCTATATTAAACAATATTGATATTTCAATCTTAAAACTAACTGAGAAGTACTATTTTCAGTTGAATATTGATATTGCAGTATTAGCTATTCCAAGTGACTTTCAAGATTCTTCGTATACATTACAATCTCTTTTAGCGCTAGCTTCGATGGGTATTTATTTAGCTTTGCAATCAACAAAATTACCAATGCTTACATCACAAGAAAAAGATGGCGATATTGAAGAAGAACCAACATTCAATGATGATTGGGATTCTGCTGTTTATTTAATACCTAGAGATTCAAAATTCAAACCAACGTTACTTTTTGTCTTAGGTGTTGCTGGTAATAATGTGATAATTGATCCAACTTTGGAAGAACAGCAAGTTTTAGAGCAAGGTATTTGCATTGGATTTTCCGGTGGGAAAGTTCTTGCACCTATTCAATCTATGTTATTGTCAAATGATTCCAGTAAAGGTATTAATCAAAATATAATATTCAAAGCTCTAGATATGGTTAAGTCTGTTGGCTCTCAAGTTACTGCGGCTCTCGATGAAATTGCTAGTCAAGAAATTGATGCTTTTGAATTAGCTTTTTAGAAAATGATTTAACATTGCTTGTTAAACATTTAAAATTAAATAATAATATAACCTATAAAATATCTTTTCTTTTTGTAGTAATAAATATGTACTACCATCTTTGTTTGATAATGTAGATTTAAATTTTTCTTTATTCTCTACGTTCAACAATGTTGAGCAGAATATGCTTGGACAATAACAGCAGTTGCAGTTTGAATGTTCATAGATCTTACAATACCAACTTGCTTAATAATAACACACATATCCAGTTCAGCAAGTAAATCACCTGGAATACCCTCTCTTTCCTTACCAATTAATATTAATGACTTTTCAGGAAACTTCAAGTCACTGTTTAGCTCAACTGATTTATCAGTTTGCTCTAATCCAATTAGTGTATAGCCTTCTTTTTTTTTCAATTTCATAAATTCAGCAATATCATCCATTTTAACTTCAATCATTGGCATCCATCTATCTGCGGTAACTGCAACACTCTTAAATTCGGGATTTTCTTTGACACTCATATCATCCACAGTCATCCAACCAGCACCAAGACAATCACATAATCTACAAATACCCCCTAAATTTGGTGGCTTATCAACTAGTGATGAAATAACAATTAGTGGTGATCTTTTGATCTGCGAAGCAGCTCTTCCATTTTCGTCAAGTTCCATAACAGTTGACCACGCTCCACTCTTAGTTTGTAATAATGAAGATTCTTCATCATATTCATCAATAGCAACGTCAAATTTCACTTGATCAATTCTTGGTGCATCAACCCAAAAATTTGGTTCATCTTTACCAATAGGATATCTTAGCAAACGTAATTGTTTTTCACTAACAAATTTGGTAAAATATCTTTCATAAATTGCATCAATTTGACGATCTGAAATTTTTAATAAGACACCACCCGCAATACTAACCAAATTGAGATTTTCTATAATATCCCAAATAAGTGCATCACCCGTTCTATAATGTGTCCATGATTCACCTTGACGAGCAACTTCAAAAACTTTGGCTAATGTATCAACTAACGATTGTGGAAACCCGGTTAAATTTTTTCTTTGAATTTCCTGGTAAATGACGCATGCCATAGAAGTCGAAAAATGTCTATTCAACGCACGGTTAGAAGTTGCAGCTGGAAGAACTAAATTAGAAACAAAATTTGATAAAAACTCGATCTCTTTTTCTTTTGTGTACTTTTGTGCAACTAAAATTGAAATTCTTTCAAAAATTGTAAGAATCAATGGTTGCTGATTTTTAACTCCTTCTTCAAATATTTTCAATATTTTGGTTTGGGATTCTGGATATTTGTGGATTGTAAGTGCAATCAACCATTCCATGTACATACGACATAGTGGAGATGCTTCCTTAAATAATCTTGGTAATATTTTAGTATCCATAAAATAAAGAATGGTTGCTTTAGTTAATAATTCATAAGTTAAAAGCAGAATTGAATATAGTTGAATTCTTTTCCATTGTTCTTCAATATCAGTTCTCTTCTTTGGCTGTATCATATAAAAAATACTATTATTATTCAATATGTATTCCCATAACGTTTTAGCAAATTCACTGTTTTTAGCAGAAGCACAAATTGTCATAATATGAACTCTGTAACTTATTTCAAGTTTACCATAAACAACAGAATATAGTGTTCTACCACTCAAATTCAACATATTATCATAGTCATTACCAACAATAACATCTAATTTAAAGATATTGAGATCAGATTGTTTTAACAATGTCGCTTTTGCAATTAATTTCGCTAACCAGGTGGTATTCTCAAAATCTTCATTATAATTGATCTGATAATCAACAATTGATTGCAAAAGATAAGGTAAAAGTGCTTTTCTGCCACCTGATTGATCAACCAATTCATCAGCAATCTTGAAGAGTGAATCTGAAAGTTTTTTATCTTTGATAGAGTACTTAAGCAATTTAGAATTCATCAATAATTTGATGAACTTTTGATGTAAATCCCGTTGATTCAAAATCAAACGGTCTTTTATCAAATCTTGCCAAATTAAATCTAAAGATGATAAAATACTTTGAGCATCATTCAATGTCAAGCCTTCATCTGAGTTATCCTCGTTAATGTACTTGATTAACAATTCAATATTTGCAGAATGAGATAAGTATTCAGACATACTGATAACATCTGAAGACATTTCCATAACCTTTCTCTTAAAATCATGATTGAATTCAGAGATGCTCATAAGTTGCTTGACAATATTTAAAATATAAGAAACAACTTCATCTTTTGCTTTATAAACAGTAAAGTCTGTACCTTTTGGAATGCCTTTCATAAACTTTTGGAGAAGATCAAAGCATGAGTCTAATTTCAAATTGAAGTTAGGGTTAAAAATACATTTGCTAACGCATAGTTTAATAAATTTAAATTGTGCAATACTATATCTAATAAGTTCCATTTCGGTAATTTCACAAAGATCATTAAAAACAAGTTGAAACAATGGATCAAGATCTAGACTCTCCCAAAATGTAACATTAAACAACTCTTCAATATTCAAAAACATTTCAGCATTGTTATATATGGAAATCGATAAATCTTTTGAGCCTGAAACCATTGCTTGAATTAACTTTTCAACTTTAGCAATCATCAGAGCATTTGACCAAAGTTCGGAAAAATTAAATTGGGAGTTAGTTAGTTGAATCAATAATTCATCTGATTTTGGATGTGACAGGATTAATGGAACAATTCTTGTTACAGAAACATTGTTATTAAAAACAATAGATGTTAAAATTGAAAAAGATTCAACATCCAATTCAGATCCTTCTTTTAATAATAAATCGGTAATTTGATCCTTAGGGTAATGCGTATTTAAGAAATCTAAAAACCATTCCTCATTTTCTCTGTAGATTTGATAACCGTTGAGACGAACAAATGTTCCAACAGATAAAATAATTGATTTTAAACCAACACTTGACACATTAGTATGAAGAAGACACTTCAAGTGAATAGTTTGAAGTGCAATTTGCAAAATACCACCTTCAGCTGTAGTTTCAAATAATTTGTTCAAAATATCAAGACTATTGATTTTTAATGATAACGAATGCTTCCTTTCTAAACCTTGTAAAACACCCCAAACAATATAGATTCTTGCAATACCAAAAGTTAATCTATTTTCACTCAAAAGAGAAAAAATGTAATGTGCCATTTGGTTAATATCATTGTCATCATCCAAAGAAGTAATACAATTTGAAATGAATTCCCTTAATTGATTTCCAAAGGGGCATTCAAAAGACCCATCAGCGTTGGTATATGCATTAAAGTGATTGGATTTCATAGTGAAAGGCAAAAAGACTTCAGAAATGAATTTCATATCATGTTTGAATAAGCTCATGGATTTTTCAGGTAGAGCAAACAATAAGTTCAATGAGAATTTCTTAACTCTTTCCATTGCAGCTCTAAACCCCACGGATGGAATGGTCAATGCAAATGGTACAGGAAGTAAAGAATCTGGGCTGAAAATTTTTATTAAATCATTCTTGGCTGCTTCTGCTTGATTCATAGCAGTATCAATACCAAGAATTTCATACAAAGTACAGAATCTCTTCCAAGAATCCAAATATTCATCCTCCTTAGATATATTCCAAGTAATTATTGGTGTAGATAAGTTTTTAGAGAGAGATCTAACGGACATTTGTATAAGTGTTAAGGCGAATTTTTTATGTTCATGGACAAGTGAAATCAAACCATCTCTTAAAACCCACCAATAATGTTCTTGAGACAAAAGATTTTGAAATTCCACCGATTTTTTCAAAGCTTCAAAACTATGATAATTGAAATATCTTAACCATAAAGTATATGAAAATGATATTTCGGTTTTGTCTTTACTGTTATTAAGCAAAAAGACAACGTCCCACAAAAATTTCCGAGTTTCCCTTGATTGACAAATTGAAGACATTCTCCATCTTAGGGTCTTTGAAGCTGCCTTTGAGATTTCAATAGTTTCATTTGATAAAAACAAGTAACATAAATTATCTAACTCAGTATTTTTGTAATTGTTTGCATATTCCTCATGGTTCATGAAATACCATTCAGTAAAAGTCAAAATAGATGTAATCAGCTCACCCGTCAGTTCATAATTAGTTTTATAGTCCTTAGCAATTGCAATCAAAGACTTAAGCTGCTCATTGAACCGAATAGGATTTGATACGACATATTGTTTGAGATTTTCAGTAATGAAGTGCATAAGAGCATTTGCTAACTCTGGATATTGAACAGTTAATAAAGCAAGAGATTCATAATACTTGGGTAGTTGTTCGGAAAGTAAGATTTTCTGACAAATGTCTAAAACTTTTTCGTAAACTTGCTTCTTAATTGAAGGAATTGCTTCTATTAATTCACAAAGAGTGGAAATATAAATCGGAATTTCACATTTAGACTCAACTTTTTCAAAGTTTTCAATTTTTGAAATTAGTTCACTAGAAATTTCCTTTTGTTGGCTAGCATTTAAATGGCTGGTCAACAATGCAACAGATGAAACAGATGCCATATTCTTTGCTAAAAGAAACCTGTTTTTCTACTGTTAAAGTTCTTGATTTTTTTTTTCAAATAAAATTTTTAGCTTACATAATGTATACTTTCTATACACATTGTAACGCTTACGTAACTTATTTATTTTTTGAGGACAAAAGATTGTTTTCCATCTGAAGCTCAAGAACATGATCGTTTGCCAATTCCAAGGCTCTCTTGTTCATTTGCATTTCTTCTGCAATTTTTCTCAGTCGAACCTCAGAATTGGAAAACTTTTCTCGCAGACACTCATGTTGTTCTTTCACAGTTCCGATTGTTATCATTAGCTCATTAATAAGTTTGTCCTTCTCTGCTATGATTTCATTTTTCTGCAATATTTTATTGTTAAGAATATCAACAGTGTTCAAAAGGTGTTCTAATTTATCATTATCCTGCAACTTTACAAACTCTTTGTTTCTATTTAGATAAAAATGAACCTTTTCATTCAAATAATTAACTGTTTTAAAATAATGTTAGTACCATCAAGGCATTAGAGGGGTTACAAAGTCTCAAAAGAACGTACCGGTTGGAATCCATTCAACTGATTCAAAAGACTTGTTTCTAGCTTCCAATTTCTGTAGAATATCGCTAGACCAGTCGGCCATCATTAAAAGATGATGAGATTTAAATGGCAAACATCGCGTTTGGTAATTCATTTCTTATCAACCTTATTCGTTTATACAATTTATATAGTGAGAACGGGTTATGTCAAAGACAGGAACCGAAGGCGTTAAAAGACCGCCTTCTATTTTATCAGAGAATTCTGCTTCGATAAAACTGGATAATCCTTTTAAACAGTCAAAAACTTCATCCCCAGTGGGTACTAAATCCCCCGAGTCATTTAAGTCACCTAAAAATGAATTGACAGATGAATCCCATCCACAATTGACTGAGAATGATACACTTGAACATCAAAAAACATTGGATATTTCAAATAAAACGATAGCAATTGTACCTTCCCCTATTCCAGAAGAGTTGGAACAATCAAAAGACCAGATATCAGGAACAGTTAAGAGAAATTCGATTTGGGATAGCATACCATTTTGGGGTTCAAGCAGTCAATCTACTACAATCAATCGCACTGAGTCATCTGCAAATGATATCGATGTTACAAACCAGGAAACCAGAAATGAAGAGTCCTTATTATGGACACACGTAATTAAATTATCAGGGTTATTAACAAACCATTCTTCAAAAAATAATTCCAATGTATTCCCAGAAATAAGCAACGTTCTTGAAGAAGCACACGAAGATATATTTGAACCAAATACCTTAAGTCAAGTTCGAAATAACAATAATGAACTTATTGATAATGTTAATTTAGATTCTAATCAAGGTATTGATAGCAAAGGTAGCTCCACATCAACTCCACTTAGTGCAGGCAACACTCAAATTAAAGAACAATCATCATGGTTGCCGTGGAAATGGGGTGCCAATCCTATTAATAAGGCTACTATTACAACTGAAACGGAGGAACCTACTGATGTGAACAACGAAGGTGTTACTGACAGTGTAGAAGAATCTGAATTATTTACTAAATTACTGACAAATGCTATACAGTGTCTTTCATATGGTATTGAAAAGCCATCATCTTGGGGTATGTATAAAAAATGCGGGGAAGAATATGGTGAGGTTCTTCTAACAGGAAATAAGAGTTGCAAAAAAAGTACACTGCTGAAGAAGTTACCTAAAGCAAACTTTGAAATTCAAGAGAGTTTGCTAGGACCACATTCAAATGATGATAATTTTGGTATATCATCATCAAGTGAAGCAGTTGTGTTACCCGACCTGAAATGGAATTATAGGCCATTGACCTTGAAAACTTCAACCAGAATATTACTTTCTAATTTCATACCATTTGCAAAGCCACAAGAACATTTGTACTCCATTCCAAATACTAAAACAAATAAAAAACGTGATTCTAAAAGGGTTGTTGTTATAAGTATACATGGATTTTTGCCACAAAAATTAAGCAAAAACATTATCAACGAGCCTTCTGGTTCAGGCTATACCATGTCAGAGTATCTCAATAAGGAGTTGCAGCGATGGTCAACATTGAATAAAACTGATTTGTATATAGATAACATAGTTATTGAAGGTTATGGTAAATTATTTGAAAGGATACATGACAGCATTTCAATATTGGAGCATTGGAGTACTGAGCTAAAAAATGCAGATTATTTGATTGTTTCTTCTAATTCCCACAGTGTTACATTGGCTATTCATGTTCTAGCTAGATTAATAAATTTATCATTGGTAGATGAATCGAAAAAAATTGGATTTTTGGGAATTTCCGGTTTAGCATTAGGTCCAATTCCACGTTTAGAGGGAAGAATTTCAGGCAGGGGTGGCTCAATTCAAGAAAATGAAATGATCAGTGAAATGTTTGATTTTGAAGATCCTGAAAGTTTACAAAGTAAAGAATTGGTCAGAAGTTTCAAGGTTATAATAAAAGCTAATTGCAAAATTTCATTTGCGTCAAGTATTATGGATTGTTTGACCCCATTATATTCAAGTTTAGGACTACAATTTGATCATCCAAATATTTATCGTATGGTCTACATTGATTCACGAGTAGAACTTCCTGATTTCATTGTAAGTTTATTAAATGTTGTATTATCCATAAAGAATTTAAATCATAGTGATCATGGTCTTTTAGTTGAAATAAGTAAATATTTTGAAGGTAAAGTCCAAACAGGTAAACACAGTGGATTATTGAAGGATAAACATGTTTATCGTAATGCAGTTAATAACATTCTTGGTACAAATGATTTAGTTTATGAAGCGCAATTAGTGATCTGGCCTAAAAACATTAGAGAGTTGAATGTTAACAATTATCATATTCCTTGGTGCTTAAGGGGAGTTTTAGAAGAAATGTCAAACTTGCGTAGTAATTGGGATGTTGATCAAATGTTGGAACAGCTTATTCAAGAGTTTAATAATTGGGATGATAGCGTTAGTGAATTTTCAGAGTTTAAGCTTTGTATTGAGGCATTGGGAAATTTAAAAGCATCTGATATTGGACTTTGATTATTCAAAGGAAAAAAAAATACTGTAATTATTGACAATAATTTTGCTAAATAACAAAGCTTGAAAAAGCGTATATAGCTTATCTTGTTAGATTAATAAAATATTAGTCAAAAGAGCGATATTTAAAAAAATGTAAAAATATAAGAGAGGAACGAAATAGTAAATGATGAGCAAATTTCAGAAAGTGGCCTTGTGGTTTGAAACTTCTCTGGTGCAACTTTTCGAAAATCCTTAAATTACTCGCCACTTTAAGCTCTAGATGTCAACTATGTCACAATCACTTCGAAATACAGACCTAGAAGGGATAGAAGACATTCTCGGAAGCAGAGTGGCTCCCAATATGAGTTTACAAAATCATGGAACAGCAGAACCCCTTGCTCAAACAAGAACTCGTACAAATACCCTTAGAGCAATGTCTGATTCTGATGTCACGAGATCAAGAACTAATACAATAAATGTAGCTAATTCACTAGAAGCAGTTCCAATGGATATTGATACGAATGCTACATTGGGTGGTCCATTACTCAATGGAGTCCAATTGATTGATGTTGAAGAGCATTTGGAAGAAGGCAATGATGACGGACCTGTTCAATTTGTCGATGCAACTGATTTCAATACAAACACTAGCTCTATCTCAGATGTTACCAGTAACAGGGACCACTTAGATGAGCCTAAATGTGATGAACATGGGTTTTATTCAATGCGTTTGACACCATTTATTGATCATTCATCAAGTAATCCACATATGTTTTATGGTCCAATAATGAGAAAAATTAAACCTGACATGACAATTCCCATGGGGAGATACACAGAAAGAACGAGGGCTGCAGCAACTGCTGCTCCTGGATCATCTGAAATGGTTGTATTTAAAAGCAAAGTTGTGTCAAGACAGCATGCTGAGCTTAGTGTGAACGAGCAGGGTCAATGGTTTATCAAAGATGTCAAATCATCATCTGGTACTTTTATTAATCATGTTAGGTTAAGTGTACCGAATGAAGAATCTAGGTTGGTTGCAATTAATGACGGAGATGTTATCCAACTAGGTGTTGATTATAGAGGCGGATCAGAAGACGTTTTTCGATGCGTCAGGGTTCGAATTGAAGTTAACGGGTCTTGGCGGCGGTTTGCAACTCAGTTTACACAAAATGCCCGTAGAAGACTCAAGAATATAGTAGGTCATGGCGATGATAGTACCACTACTGGAGAGGTGGATGGAGAAAATGATAGATGCTCAATTTGTCTTGACACCATCGGTCAATGTCAGGCTTTGTTTGTTTCACCATGTTCACATTGGTGGCATTATTCCTGTATTCGGCCACTTATGGTACGTAGTTACCCCCATTTTACCTGCCCCAATTGCAAGGCTCCGTGCCATTTAGAGACGGACATAGAGGACACTTCGCGATAGGGTGACGGAGGTATCGGTATGCGAGTTCAAAACTATAAAAATGCTTTGGGTCCCCATAATATTATGCCATAACATGGTCGATGCCAGCTTCTTCTATTGATTAGGATACCACTTGGACAATGACTGACATCTTCAACGTTCAAATCTTTTTCATCGTCTTCAGAGAAGCGCTTGAAGCTATTATTGTTATCTCTGTCCTTTTAGCTTTTGTTAAACAATCTATTGGTAAAGGTCCTGAAAATGCTGCTTTACGTAGAAAACTTTTATTACAAATTTGGATTGGTTCTGCACTTGGTCTTTTCATTTGTTTAGCTATTGGTGCTGGTTTTATTGGTGCCTATTACTCATTAAACAAAGATATTTGGGGTAACTCAGAAGATCTTTGGGAAGGTATTTTCTGTATCATTGCCACTGTTTTGATTTCAGTCATGGGTATTGCTATGCTTAGAATTAACAAGATGCAAGAAAAATGGAGAATTAAGATTGCCAAGGCCATCATGTCACCTCCTGCAAGTAGAAAAGAAAGATTTAAGATTTCTTATCTTTTGAAAAAGTATTCCATGTTTATTTTACCATTTATTACAACATTGAGAGAAGGTCTTGAAGCTGTCGTTTTCGTTGGTGGTGTTGGTATTTCTGAAGCATCTGCAAGAGCTTTCCCATTACCTGTCGTTTGTGGTATTCTTGCTGGTGTCGCTGTTGGTTTATTCTTGTATTATGGTGGTTCTGCTATTTCTCTTCAAATTTTCCTTTGTTTTTCTACCGCTATTCTTTATCTTATCGCGGCTGGTCTTTTCTCTAGAGGTGTTTGGTACTTTGAAACAAATGTTTTCAATAAGAAAACTGGTGGTGATGCTTCTGAATCTGGTTCTGGTCCAGGTTCTTACGATATTAGTAAAACTGTTTGGCACGTCAACTGTTGTAATCCAGAAATTAGTAATGGTTGGGATGTCTTTAATGCTCTTTTAGGATGGCAAAATACTGCTACATATGGTTCCGTCATTTCATATAACGTTTACTGGATTGTCTTAATGTCTACTTTGCTTTTGATGTTGTATGAGGAAAAGCATGATCACTTACCTTTCGTTTCATTCTCATTCAGACATCTCAACCCAATGTACCACATTAAGAATAAGAAGAAGAATGAATTGACATCTGAAGAACAACAGGCCTTGTTTCATGAAGCTAACTTAAAATTGAAACAAGAAGCTGATGAAAAGAGAGCCGCTGATAAAGCTGCTGCCGTTGCTAATTAGTTCATCGTTAAAAGTCTTATTCTTTTTACACGTCACTTCTTTTTAATTAATTAATACATTTGTATACTGTTTCTGTATATGCTCAAATGAGTTTGAATTCCAAATTACTGTGGAATTGATGGACTTCGACAAAGTTTCATTAATTTTGATACAATGAAAGCTCTATATTACTTTAATATATAAATAATTTTTAGTTCCCATCGCACCTTTATATACCATTTCCCCTCAAATAACTGATTTGTCAAAAAAACGAATTTTGAGCAAATAAACAAGCAAATTTTTTAGTGTGAGCAAATAAAGTTGTTTGAAACATATTTGAGCAAATAAAATGACTATACTGAGCAATTTTTACTATCATTGCTCTTTCGGCAAAATAGAACATTAAGAAGCAATGATCAAAAGACTTGAAAGTAAAAAATTTAAAAAAATTCTTTTTCACTTGGTTTCTCCATAAATTATTTTTTAAATATTATTCAATATTTCCAACAAAAATTGATTATCCTATTATTCTAAATTTTCATTTTTTCTTTCTTGTTTGATGAATACATTTTCTTAATATCCGCATCGAGTTTATTTTCAATCATATTTTTTTGTTTCATGTCGAAAAATATCCAAGAAAATGATAAATCAATTGTTTCCATTTCAAACAATGTACAATTCATCAGTAAGTGACTAAAAATTGTAGAAATTACTTCAACTAATTTAGTAATAGCTTTAAAATTTTCTCCATTTAATAATGTACCTTTTGTGTTTAAAACATTCAACTTCATTAATTCCATGTACATGTATATCAATATGCTATATTCAAGCTTATTGAGTGCTTGTAAGTCTTGAATTTCATTTTTTGAAGAAATTTTCAATAAATCATGGTATAAATTTTTCAAATAATATTGGTTTAAATTCTCTACAGAGAGGGAATTAATGGTCGCTAATGCTTTTAACATGACATATTGGTTTTTTTCACCACTAGCTATCCCAGTAAGGCTATTTCTTCTTATCATTGTCAAAACTATGGTGTAAATAAAATAAACAGTAGTAGCCATATCACAAATACCAGTAAATGCATCATATAATTTTTCAGAAGTTCCTAATCTACTTATTAAAGATTCGACTTTATCTATTATTAATTCATGAAAAAAACCAACATTATTAGTCAGTTTTTGCCATAAGACACAATGAAAATTTTGGTAACTCAGATAAAAACTAAAATCATTAAAAGTAGAATCACTTTTACTGCTGTATAATTCTATTGGATTTGCTTCATTAAAACAAAAAAGTTTCTCATTGACCAATTGTCTAGCAAAATCAATCCCTCCTATTTTATTATCTACTAAATATGGTAAATATGAATGTGGATACTTTTCTTTGATATACCTCAGCAAATAATAAATCTCCATTTTGTTCATGTTAACGCCATGATATTTCAAAAGAAATCCTTCCTTTTTCTCTTTTTCCAATTTATACAAATATTTCTTTAAGTCGCCTTCCGGTATTTTTAGAATACAACGTTTGATATCATCGTTATTTTTATTTTTATTTTTAAAATCCATTGGATTATAAGAAAAGGAATTTGCCGCATTATGTGCTGTTGTTAGGATTTGCGTTGTATCATCTACTAAAATTTCTTCTAGCAAGTTATTGTTCACTATTTTATGTTCACTAGCAGTTGCTTGTGATGTTAGAGGTAAAGAAGGTGGCAGCACTTTCCTTGAACAACTCAAATGAAATTTGCTATTTACCAGATTTGTATTGACAAATTTTATGCGTTTTTTTTCTCTAGCTGTATAATCATTTGTTTTTTTTTTTTGACAATTTATATCGCTGGAGTAAGTACTGTAAAAGTCAATAATATCAATATAATCTGTATTGTTATCATTAACTGGAGAATCATTTTCCCAACTGAATAAATCTTTTTTTTTAGGTGAAGAATGGCTCATCAACATAAATAATTTTTGATTTTTCATATTTTTATCATTTATAAAGTTTTTACTAACCTCAGTTGATTTCTTATATGTTAAAACGTATCTTCCTAACTGAACAAATAAATTTTGGAATTTGCATAGAATGTTGTTCCAACTATAGTAAAAGAAAACAATAGAAAGCAATAACAGTAAAAAGTAAATAATTGTGATTTGACTGGCCTCTTTTGTTACTAATTTATCGAGCTGAGCATTGAATATTTGCAAATGCTTGCTACTAGAGACAAGCCCATCTTGTAAAACACTGTCTTTTGAGTAATGTGATGTATTACCTATACGTTCATTTTCTAAATTCATATACCCTATCTCATCTGGTATCTCTGACTGCTCTTCAATATCGAACGCGTAATTTTGCTCATAATCTAAATGTATATGTGGTTAGTATTTTATCTCATATGATATCACTTAAAAAGTGAGAATATTTACCATTCAACTCAACTGGAAATAAACCACTGAATACCTCATCAATGAATACTGACATTTGCTAAAAGATAAAGCATTCGTTTTATCGAGGAAATGAAATTTTCAATTTTTTTTTAATATTAATTTTCAGTTGCGATTGTTAAAAGAATTACGTAAGCGCCACTATATTCGAAACCTTTAAATTAAATGCAATGTTATGTTGTTTAACTTCATTTTGTCAACAAAATTACTATAAGTTTTTAGAATCTGAATAGTATTTTCCAACTTTAAATTTCTACGAATAAATATCGAGATAATTAGTTCCAATTACAATTTTGGCGAATATGGATGTTTTTATTTATTGTTTTTAATAAAACTTAATGTTAATAAATATATAAAATAAGAATGAGAATAAAAGAGTCTTACTTGAATGTGATAAGAGAATCAAACGGTGTTCATGAAATTCAAGAGTTTTTCCTCTCTTGGAGGAGCATTTCTGTCGTACATGATACCACCTGGTCTCTTTGGTGGAATAATTGGATCTGGATGTTGGTACTTAGCAAGTAGTTCTTTGGTACGTGCAAGGATTTTTTGTAATTCAGCTGGATCACTGACATTCTTATTTTGTTCAAATTGCAATCTAATTTCAGCTGCCTTTTCTCTATAAGCTGGAGTTTGGTTAATCCAGTTCTTGGCAGTTCTTAATGATTGTCTAAAAAGAGAAGCAACTTGTTTGGCGTTAGCCGCAGAAAATGGAATTGGGGCTGCTGGCATGATCCTTAGTTATTTAGTTCACTAAAGGAAATTAGGTTGAAAAACTATAATAACTTCTTGTAGTATCAACTTTTTTTCTCACTTTATGAGGGGCTCTCTTTTCAAAACAATACTGGTGTAGAGGTGTTCCAGTATAAATGGTGTATAATATCAATAGTAAATGGCACAGACCAGCAGAAGGAACTACTTTAAGTAATCGCTGGAAAGAGTCACGCGTTGTCTATTGGAGTCGTGCAAAAACAAAAGAAAGATATCCATCTATTTTGATTCCAAGAGAACGAAAGTTTGCATGTTTAACATGTTTTCATATGTTTCCAACTCTTGAAGAAGTTGCTGGACACGCTGAAATTCATCTAAGAACAAGGAGAGGTTATGTGGATAACTCGGATACTTATTTTGGTAAAAATAGCAAATTTATTCCTAAAGTTAAACTTGAGAGTGAAGAAGAAAATACTGAAGAAGAACTGGATTTAAATAATGAATCAAATAAAGCTTTCGATGAAACCTCAGATAATTATTCTGAAGATGAAACTTCAAAGTCAAATGACGATTTAGAGTTTGCTAATAAGTTAAATCAACAAATGAAACGTATAAATACTGTTTTAGTAAAACTAGAATCTACTGATAGTTCAAACGATAGTCAAAGTGACACTAATGACGGATCAAACTTAGAACTGGAAGCAGATGTAGAACAAAATAAAGATAATATCGATACTGATGTTTCTTTTTCAGAGCAAAGTTCACCTTCAAATATTGATCATTTTAGTACTCCTGAAACAACATCAAATTTAAGTGCCAAACTAGCAAAATTAATTTCTTTGAAAGAGAATAAAAAGAATCCATTATTAAGAACACCACCCAAACAACATCAAATTATTAAACAAAAGCTTACATTACCAGAGACAAGGATATCACAAAACACTGAAGATAATGTCAAATCATTAAAAACATATAAATCAACTACACCGCAGCCAGTTGCAAAATCTACACCAATAACTACTACAATTCTATCGAAGAAATTACCAAATAAACAAACTAACAAAAAAAGTTTATTCGTTCATTCAAAAACCAGTTCAGACGAATCATTTGAGGATAGTTCAGAAAGCTCTGATGAATTTGTTTCTGCTGATGACGGCACAAGTGAAATAGAAACAAATAACGACAATACTAAAAAGAAGAAAAAACGAAAAAGGAGAGTAACCAAGGATGAAAAACGTAAATTATCACTTCTTCAAGAGCATCCTGAACTTGAAACACAATTCGTAACGTATTCTCAAAGTAAAAAACCAAAGGTTACCCAAATGTCATTGGAAAATGCAATAATACGAGCAGCACAATATGGAAATACAAAACCGCTACCATCATGGCAACATCGATATTTATCTGAAGCCCCAAAAGTGGAGCTGGAAAAACTCATTGATCTACAAGAAGTTATTGCTAATAAATCTGTTGATTTTGAAGAAAGACTGAAAGAAGATAAAAGAAGGTTGCCAAAGAAACATGATGTCATAGAATCTAATGATATACCTAATCAATTTTTACAGTTTTTACAACCACCAGTATAACTATTCTCTGTGTCTACTTTGCTAAGTATTTAGATACCGCTTATCGATATTTTCAAATAGTGCAACTGCATGCGCCACAAATGAATGGCATACTTATTGTTTTAACCAGCCACATTTTATATTTCGGATTTTGCTTGTACGACATTTAAATTCTCAGGCAATTGCGTGATGACACGTCCTTGTGTTCTTAGTTACATCGCTTTATTATAATTTGTTTGTAAAAACTAATGTCTGAAGGATTGAAGAAGAGACCTCAAATTCATATACCAGGTACTCCTGAAAAGGTTATTGAAAAACCAAAGCAAGTTCTCACTGATGATAAAGACGTTAAAACACTTGTTGATTTGAATCCTGATTTTGCATTGAAAGTTCTATATGCAAAGGACAAGAAGTCAGAAGCCATTGAATTAGGATCAATTACACATATGAAGATTATCTTGAAGTTGTTATATGCCAATGACTTTCTTGTTGAGGTCAGACCTGATACAAATGATCAATATTTACTTCTCTTTATTACTATAAGAGAAGAAGCATTTGAAAAACTTGTTGAGATGTCAAATACAACTGATGCATTGTTTGAAGTCAAAAGTAACCCCATTACAGATGATAAGATTTCAATTGCCGAAAGATTAAGATTAATCAATTTTAAATTGACTTTGTCTGAGAAAAGAGGTGGTTGCGGTTTGAAAGTAGGTGAATATGGTATCAAATCCATTATTCCTGTTAAAAATGTTACCAGATTAGAAAAGGAATATAAATCAAATTGGGGTGCTTTAGGTAAAGTTTTCAAGCAGGGAGTTAGAAATGACGATGTTAAATTTTTGAATGAAAATCTTGGTAGTGGTTATGCTTTGTACTATAAATTTGTTCAAGCATACGTTTCCTCTATTGGATGTTTGGGTTTAGTTGGAATTATTACATCGTATTTATTTGGACAATTTTCTATTGTTTTTGCAATTGCTAATCTTTTCATCGGTTTTACCACATATTTGTGTATTTACGCAAGTGAAAAAAAATCTGCTAATGATTGGAATTTACATAATATTGAAAAAGCAGAAGTCTCCATAGTCGATGAAGAAAACATTGATCCTCATTGGAAGATTTTGTTACGTCAAATTATGTTTATTCCAGTTACCATTGGTGGTGCAACATTATTATTTACCACTCAGTTCTTTTGTTTTTTGATTGAAATCTTTTTGACCGAAATTTACGAAGGTCCATTTAAGGGCTTTTTAGCTTTGGTTCCAACCATTTTAGTTTGTTTTGCTGTTCCAATTGCTACCTCAATTTACAGCTCAGTCGCTCAAAAGTATCTTACTTTTGAAAATAATACTACAAATCAAGCTAAAAATAAATCTCTTTTGGTGAAATTGTTTTCTTTTGATTGTCTTGCATCATATGCTGCACTTTCAATCACATCATTTATTTACTTACCTCTTGGTTACCTTGCTGATCCATATGTTCAAACAATTGGTGCTATTTTCACTAATGCTAGTAACGTTTACACTTATGTTCCACACATTGCAACGAGAAAGGAAAAGTACCAGGTGAACAACATGCGTTTGTCTAACCAAATGTTTTACTTTATGGTTATCAATCAGATAATTGGTTTCGTGATGGAACATGGTTTACCACTTGCCCTTGGGCTCCTTTTTAAACATCCAAAGATTTCACCACTTGTTGGTGTTCCTGCTTCAACCAAAGTTATTGATTTGAAGGATATTGACGAAACTGCTGAACATGAATACTTAGAGCTTGTTCGTTCTAAAATGGACCTACCATCTTCTTCTTTAAATAGTGAGTACAAGCAACATGTTGTTCAGTATGGATTTTTGATGTTGTTTGGTCCAATTTGGTCATTTGGTGCTATTTCTTCTTTCATTTTTGGTGTTTTACAACAAGAATGCGATTACTTGAAGTTTATCAAACTAGCGCAGCCTGCTGTCCCAGTTAGGGCTGAATCATCTGCTCCTTGGGTTGGGTTTATGAGAGTTTTGTTAATCCTTGGTTCTTTTACTTCAATTGCCATTACACTTATGTATGGTCCTGGGGTTAGTGGTATTGAAAGTTTTGTTGGTAAAACTTCAGTTAATGGACAGTGGTATTATGTTTTTCCTGCTGCTATTATTTCTTCTTTGTCTGTTCATACTGCTATTCATCTAAGTGAGAAGGTTATCGATGGCGTCTATGATAGGAATAGCATTGATTACATGAAAAAAGAGAAGAAAATTTCTGAATTAATCAGTGTCTTCAAAGAAAAGAAATCTACTCACAAAGAAGATTACAGTCAAGAATTGAGTAAAATTGATGATCTCATTGCTGTTATGAGAAAGTAAGAACATCTAAACTTTTCTAATGATATAATTAAAAGTAGCAAAATTAAAAATAAATATATATTGATATTTTTTATGCACATGTTTTGTTTTATATTTTTTTTTGTTATAGGTTATTCATACAAAACGAAGTCAAATACTGTACAAATCAACACGAGATCTTTGGCAAATATTTGTCAAATATTCTTCAAAAACTTCTTCTTCATCATCCTTATTGCTTTGTATAATTCTTTGCATACACCATTCTTCGGAATCAGTTGATAGAATTTGATTTTGAACTGGCTCAGCAAATTCATTCAATTGAACTTTATTGATTCTATCTAAAGCGGTCGGTCTAGCAACCTGCAGAACTGCAAACGAGCCATTTCCATCACCCTTAACTAATTGTCCTGGATTTATAACTACTACATTTTTAACAACTTTTGCAAACCTTTTAATAACTGAAGGTAAAATCAAAACATCAGGTAACTCATCTTCAATTTCTGCTAAGCCTAAATATGAGATATCAATGTTAGTCTTTTCATTAGCCATTGCAACCATATGAGGATGGAAATGACGCTGTTGAAGAATGTGGGATACTATACGATCTATCCTTGTAAAGTTAGTGTTTGCTTGGCAAACAGTGACATCTTTAAGACCTCTAAATATATCAACATTTGTTAAACCAATACCGACTTCATTAATATGAAAAATTCCTGGATCAGGAAAGGTTTTAAATTGTTTTGGAAGGCCTAAACTTTTTCTATTAAAACCTGGCTGTGGATAAACATTATGTGATGAGATAGCATCGTTTGTATGAGGAATCAAAATAACTTTTGGACATTGTAACTTTGATAGTATTGGTGCAATAATTGATCTGAAGATTTGTTCAGGAGTTCTAATATCTTGAAATTTTGTGTCATATTGAACTTGGCAATTCTCCTCGTTTGCATTAGCAAATGACGGCAATTTCATCTTTGTTAACATTTCTATATCTAAAAAGGGACCCATCAAAATCAAAGTATCAGGCTTTATTACTGAATTCATATGTTCAACAAATGTTTCCAGATATTTGAAATCTAGGGTTGATTTTGTATGAAATGGACCAGCTGCAATAGCTATTTTCAAATTATCATTAAAACCATCGCCAAATGTTGAAGCAAACTCATCAATATCATTCTTTGAATAGGCCCCAGCTCCTAAATATGGAATTTTTAAAATTGATTGGATTCTAAAGGACAAACCATTATTATTAATACCTCTAAACCCAACTAACTGACCTGGAAAAAAAGAAGACTCTACATTTTCTTTTATTAATTCAGTGAAATCTAGTCTAACACGCTTGCCATAACCACCATGAGGACCATCTCGTGCAGTTTCTAAAAAAAGAGAATCTAAATTCAAGTTAGAAGAGGAAGTAGCAAGGGGTGTATCAGGAACAATCCTGCCAACAGCAACAATTTCAGATTGTGACATTCTTGTAGGATCACCAAAATCGTCAGCCTGTAAATTATGGAATTTTTGTATGATCTCTGCCATTCTATCAATTTGATCATCTAAATAATCTGCAATTTCCAGTGGTTTCATGTTTTGAGTACGATATTTGTACTTTTTTGGATCAAAATTAGCAACAACTTTTAATTCCTTGTTTAATTCTGTTGTTTCTTTACTTGGCAAATTATTCGGTGCCAAAGATTCTAAAATTGCACCTGTATTCGCAGTAATTAGAGTGGTGTTATTAATTGAAATATCATCATCACTTGAAATATCCAGCGAAGTATTAGCTGGAGAAGAAAATTGCAACTTTCTCTTTTTAAGTAGTGGAGTGTGTGAAGAATTTATCAATGTTTTCTTTAAAGAAGAAGAAAACCCATTTGCTTTTAGATTCCTAATTTTACCAAAGTTTGGAGTTTCCTGGGATCTTTCAGCTTGTCTAGCAATTTTTTCTTGAATATAAATTTGCAAAGAATCTAATATTGGTTCTGAAACTCTTTCGTTCGTATTATGAACAACATTAGTCTTGAATGTTTCCCACTGTAATAATAAATCATCTGGCGTATAATTATATAATTTGGATATATTTTTCAGCTTCAAATGAATTTCAGGAAGTTCCGCTTCTTTTCCAAACGATTTCACGTATAGATTGGACATATTAGGTATATAGAAGCAGTTACACAAGAAGGGATTAAAGATCAACAACTGGTTACGCGTAAATGCTTTCACATTTTCTAAGTATTTCACAATGTTGACGCGTTTTGTGCAAATTTACGGCAAATAAAAAGTGGTTGGACACAAAATTAGCTTATATATTGCATTGTTGTTCTTATCTATATCGTAATGTTACTGTATCTCTCTTTAAACATAAATTACAAAAACGAGATAAAGGAAAAGAAAGCAAACTAAAGGCATTTAGTCATCTCTTTCACGAGCATCTTCCTTTGCTTCTTCTCTTTTTGGTGAAGCATCTCTCTTTTCTTCAGAAGCTTTGGATTCTCTTCTGCCACGCTTCATGCCCTTGTTTCCTTTTCTTTCACCAAATTTGCGAGCTTTTGATTCATCATAGTTGACTTTTGAAACAACGGACAATTCCTTGTCTTCAGCAAATTTAAGCTTGTTGTCACCTTCGTGATCAGCAAGAATTTTTTGTGCATCTTCAGCCTTCTTGAATTCAACAGTACATGTACCAGTGAAAGTCTTGTTCTTTCCCTTTTCTTTCTTCATTCTAACTTGATTGACAGGAGCCAATGTTCTGAAGAATTTTAAGAGTTCATCAAGAGTTGCAGTTTCTGGTAAGTTTTCAACAACAAGAGATCTCTTGTTGATTCCTAACTGAATCTCATTGTAGTTCTTTGGTAATGGAACCTTTCTTCTAACCATTTCACCATTTTCACTAACTTCAAGTAACTCTGGTGACAATCTCAAAGCTTCAACAATGGTTTCCACTGGTCTATACTTCTTCATTCTTTCAAATTGAGAAATGGTTTGAATTGGAACCCAACCGTCATTGGCGTTTTGAGTGGTATAAAGAAACTTATCATTGAGAAGATTTGAGTCAGAAAAGTAAAATTCAACTTGTTGGAGGATTTTGGTATTGGCTTCTTCTTCGGCAGACATTTGTGTGTTTGGTTTTGGTTGAATAAATTTACCTTAAGGGTCAGATCAAGAAGAAAAATTTTTTTCAATATCAAAACTTTTTTTTTCTTTGAATCTCAAAAATATATTTGAAGAAAACTGCTAGCTGAGCAATTAGAAGCAAATGATAAATAATAAAATTCAGAAGAAGAAAAATGATAAACCCAAATTTGTATTATCTACCAAGATCTAACACACCAATAATAACTATTTCATAAAGGCTTTTCATTCTCAGTCGATTTTCATTTTTTTCCGTTTCCGTTAACCCCAAAATTCCATAGTTACTGTAAATAACACACTTGATAGATTTGTCATAGGTTTTGCGCCATAATTGTTCATCTTCCCATTCTACTAAACAGGCAGTAGAAGGATCAATAATTTTTTTAAATTGATATCCACAGTCAACAACTGCTATCTGACCTCTTGAAATCGAAATTAGTTGTTTGACTTGTTTAACCCATGCTTCTGTATCTCTGTATCTAATTGTCCATATATTATCCATCAAAGAAACTCGAATGTCACTATTGGTATTTTTAGAGCCTTTTAACTGATCTAAAAAGGTTTCTAGAACTGAATTATTTGGATTTTTTGTTTCAATCAACTGTTATATTTATCTTGTCAGTAATAGATACATAAGAGAAAAAAAGCTTACAATAATTAATGCATTAAGTAAAATATACTAGTAAAATAGTCAACGTACATCTGATAGAAAGCATTCATTTACTGAGCTTAATTGCATTTTTCTTTATATTTTTGGCATCTATTAAAAGACAGAACAATCAAATAAAACTTTTTAATCTAAAAATGGTAAATTTTAAACATGTAAACAAATCATTTTTAAAATGTGAATTTTAGTACATTTTTTTTTTTACAAAAAGAGGGGTTTGAAAACCATCTAAACTATTCACGTGATATCCACGTGACATTTTTAAAACAACAATAAGATTTCTTCAACAGCGGTAGCAAATATAGGAACATATAAGTTGTCATTCAAATCAACAAAACTTTCAAAGGCAGCAATTAAAGTAAGCAAAACAATTCTATTAATCCAATTACATCCAATTAATTCAACACCAGCAATTGAAGTAAAGTAATCAACAAGTGATAAACCTATAACTGAACCAAAGAAAAAAGCAAATGTTCCTTCAATAGTTTTATTAGAGGCAGGCCATTTATAGTTACCATATTTTCTACCAATAATAGACGCAAATGCATCACCAAATCCAAGAGTAACCAAACCTAAATATGAAGTTTCTCTAGTAATATCAAGGTTAGTCATCCATAAAGGAGCGCCAAAACCTAACACTAAATAAATGTAACTAGTAACCCAATGACCATTTTGATCCTTAGAGTCTAAAAATGTAGTGAAAACATAATCAATTTTACTACCCAAAGGTGGAATATCATTAGCACGAATAATTTCAATAACAATTAACAAACCAGCAATACCAAACAAAGCAATAGAAACTAATTGTGGGTCATAGACTAGCGGAATAAGAATCATAAAAAATAAAACAAAATGCCAGATTTTGCGTTTGATGTCCAGGGAAATTGTAGGAATTAATTTAATGACAGTAATGAAAACTAGTGGAATAATGGTAAAAGTTGCTAATACCCAATACTTGAAAACAGATGTTCTAAATTCATCAGCAACAATAAAATCCTTGACCCAATTGAGAGGGAACTTATTGATAACGGGGAAAAGTAACTTATCTGAAGTAACAACAAAAACACCAACAAAAACAATGTAGATGATTACATTCAAAATGTATTTTATTGATGATTCACTTTGACGACGGTACAACCAATAAACGCCGAAGGTGAAATATGTAGCAATAGTTAAGGATGCATACAAATTTTTCATAATAACAATAGTTAAATCAGCATTTGCGACATTTGGAGCAGATAATAAAAAGGTGGAAGCAGTGACTAAAAGAGTTCTTTCATAAGCGGGAATAGTTTCACCCAAAAATCTATTAAATGCTTCATGTTGCAATGAACAAAGAATAGGAACCTTAAAATATTCAATAGAAGAAGCAGCAGGACCTGTAACATTTGACGTAACATTTGCAAGAGTTTGTTCACCAGTGAGCCCAAAAAATTGGATAACAATAACATAAGAAATCAACGCACGAACAATACCGTGCATTTCACTGATCTGAACAGTGCAAATAGCAACAAGGACAAGGTACTGTGGAGCCAAAACCAAAGACAAAACTAATGGAATGAAAATAGAATAAATATAATTGAAATCAGGTAAAACAGGTTTGTTGCTAGCCAACTCTAATCTTTTTTCCTCAAGAATTGAAGGCTCTTCTTTTGAAAGTTTCAATGCGTTGATCTTCTTTTTCCAGACTTTAAATCTTGAGTTGATAATTGCAAAAAATTCTAAAATGGTTATTATTAAACAGCATGATGCAATAATAAATTTTTCTAATGGATCAATGCCAATAGATCCCTCAAGTGCCCATTCATCACTTTTAGTTTTATACCAAAGATAAATTAAGTTGGACAGGAATAATAAGAGAAATACTTGAAAAACATGACGAGCGTTAACAGTAGAGTCAAGTCTATTTAAAATAAACCCAAGAATACCTGTTTCTGGCTCCATATCTTCATCAATAATTATAGTTTCTTTATTTGAAGTTTCATTTAAAGGCGGCTGCTCTTCTTTCAACTTAGAATCAGATTTTGCCAGGGGATCATATTTATAATCTAAACTAGTAACCTTTTTTGAGTTGGGGCGTTCAACCAACCCTGTCTTCTTACTCTTCTTTGGAGGCATATTTGACTTTGTTTTAGTTTTACAGAAAGAAAGAAGTGATTCGAATATAGATAGGTGAAATTTTGAAATTTTGAAAGTAATGCCGCTAAGAGATGCAGAAATATCAACTGTTATCGATAACAGCTAAAAAAACATCATTTTGCTTTCAGTTTTAAAATAAGATAAAAAGAAAGGGGTGAATGTAATGAATTTGTTTATAATACATTTAGAAATTATAAACAGCATCGAGTAATTATATAAAAGAAAAAGGGATGAACATAAAAACATATTGATTCACTTTGTAAAACTAAATATCTTTAATGACCGTTATTAGCTGGTCTAGCACCAAAAATACTGCTACCAACACGAACACTTGTACTCCCTTGCTTGATAGCTTGCACAAAATCACTAGACATACCCATAGATAGTTGAAGTCCTTCGATGCCAAATTCAGATTCAACATCAGTCTTGCATTGACGTAAAACGTTGAATTCTGCATTTTCGCCTTCTTCATGACTGACTGCATAACTTCCAATGGTCATCAACCCTCTAAGTTCTAATAAAGGACATTCATTTAAAACAACATTAACCAATTCAGATAAATCTTTACCAGGGATAGTACCACTTTTTTGTTCTTCACCACTCGTATTAATTTGAATAAAGATACCAATTTTAGAACCACCAACCTGAGCTCTAGTATCATTTAATTTCTTAGCCTTTTTGATTGCATCAATAGTTTCTACGGCGTATAAATTCTCAATGTTCTTTGCTAAATCTTTTGTTTTATTAGTTTGTAGACCACCAATAAAATGCCACTGGATATCCTTTGGCAATTCCTTAGCCTTTTCAATTAATTCTTGAACATAATTTTCACCAAAATGACGGTATCCAATATCGTAAAGTGCTTTAATGTCACTAGCAGGTTTTAGTTTAGAAACACAAACTAATCTTGTCTTACCATTTGAAACTTCATCAACTTGAGCTTGAATTTCACTAACGTTTCGTTTAAGTTCGTTTTTTCTTTCAACTGTATACTCAAGAGACATATCCGGAATAAATTGTTTTCGTAAAGTTGCCGATTTGTGGAACCTCCTAATAACTTGCATCATATTTTGACTACTAATATTTGAAATTTTCATTGCTGAAGAAGCGCTCAGCGTCTTTATTGATTTATTTAAACAGGAGACAAAAAGAATAATTGATGTAATCAATCACAAACACAAATATAAACATTACACATTGATCGCACTACAGAGAATTGCTTCAAGTCTAGAGGATACAAAGTGAGCTAAACCACTTTGTGTTATAAAAACATCTAATTTTCCTGTTTCGGAAACCTTTACCAAGACACCAACTGGTGATTGATCTAATTTAATCAGTCCACCGGCATTAAGTTCCCACTTATTATTGGGATTATTATTAATACTAACAATTCCTAACCCTAATTTGGTTATTAATCTTTGTACCCATTCAACAGATATATTGTGCAATTTTAATGTTTTAGAATCGTACGCATTGGATCCAAGAGCTTGCGAAACTTGCTGCCAACGAGAATCAAATGTTTGTTTACTCATTTGACCTCCTTGCTGAATCGTTTTCATCAAAATGCATGCCCTAATAGCTGCATCACCTTTGTTAGTTTTAATAATTAAAATTGGTTCTTCCTGAATATCATAGAAAGAATTAACTTCAAAATCGAAATCATATTTGCATTTTCTAACATTAACGTCAAAAACACCAATATTTTGATTTTTCAATTTCCAATATTTATTATCATTTCCATCTAGTATTGAAACGTCCAATTTTTTTATATCTTCACTTGCTAAACAAGTGAACGTAACGTTTACAACATTATTTTCATTTTTAACTCTGTACATTATTTTAATACCAATATTTTGTGAGTCAAATAAAATACCTTGATCAAATTTGAGAAACCTTAATTCAGATTCTAGTAAATTATAGCAAAGTTTACCCTTCTTAGCAAGTGCGCTATTTGCATTCTCCTTATTTGATAAATCGTTTAACAGTTCAATAATTGCGTATTTATATTTACTGGTCACAATAGGATAATATGCAGCAAAAGTTTCTAAAATAAAACATTTTACATTTGAAGAGGCCACTGAATATTTTTCGATTAACGCCTTAATTTGTTGATTCAAATCTCCAATTGACCAACTCTGTGCATTAAGTTTTAATACAGATAAAGTCAACATAAAAAATGATTCATGATTCTTAATTTCTTCATCTGGTATAGATAATAACCCAAGATATATAAACTTAATAATTTGAGATCTTAATTCAAATGTTTCCTTATCAACATCTCTAATTTGTATTTTAGAAACTGTGTTGTTTAAAGTTCCTGACACTGAATTTGAAACACATAATTGAATTAATTCAAATGCACCAGACCAAAGCTGATCACCATCTGAACCTAAACTGATCCAAGATTTGATTAGTTTTAAGATTCCATACCTAGTAACACCTGATTTCAATTGATCGTGCATAACCGTAAGAATACAGGACAAAGGTTTTATCTTTTGATCAGTTCTGACAAATTTATCGAAAAAAATAACTAATATTATCTTTGCTTGATGGAAAGATAACTCATTTTCATTTGATAATTTTAAAATCATATTTTCAATTGATAAGCAAAGATTTTCGTCTTTGCTATGTAATAACTTTTTCCATATTTTAGCATATTTTAAAATAATATCAATTTGATTAGGAAATAGTTCATTTAATTTTGTGATGGTGTTAATCAGTTCACTTCTAAATGTATTATCCATAAATATAGACTCTTGATTAATTATTCCCGTTTCTGAAGCATCTAAAACCAACTTAATTACATTTTCATTACCCAGAATACCCATTAAATAAATATTGTTTAAATAGATTGAACCAAGTAATAATTTACCTTCCTTATCTTTATTTTTCTGTAATTCGGACATCGAAAATTTTAAAATTGCATTAGTTATTTTTTCAATTAATACAATAGATGCATCACCATCAAATGATTTATTAAGTCCAATTAAGATAAGTAATTGTGTTGTTTTAATGACACCCCAACCATGATAAACACCATAAAATTCACTATCACCCTCTTTATTAACAAAATGCGTTGATATTGTTGAGTAAAATTCTAAGATGGGTCCTTGTACAAATAAAACCTGTTTTGGATCCCATTTCAATAGAGCACTAAAAAAATTCAAAATAGATAGTTTATTTTCATATAAATGATTTGTTAGTTGAGTAATTAAAGTAGGTAATTCAGGAATAAAATTTTCTTTTTTCAATGATATCAATGATGTTATTAAAATAATTATATACTTTCTGATTTCTGGTGTTTCCAGGTATTCAATTGCCTTCACACAAACAAGTTTCAACTGTTCAACTGCAAATGGCGAAACAAATGAAATATTATTGTTTAAACCTATTAAATCACATTTTAAAATTTCTAATGATTCACTATTTTGCAAATTATTACTAAAATCTAGTAAAATACTGGTCAGTAATCGTTTCCAATGTTTATCTGTCATTACCGGAGAATAAATAATATTTATAGCATTCCATGAAACTTCTTTATTAAGACTGTTAGCTTTTTCAAAACATGTTAAACATTGTTCAAGGCCTAAGGGGTTTTTTGAATCTATAAATTGATCTTTCAAAAAATAACTTGTAGCTATTAATTTCCAAAGATATTTACGTGTTGAATATTCATCTATTTGTCCAGGTGGTAGATCAAATTGATTCTTTATATGATTTAATTCCTCACGTGCAATCTTATCACCATCAGCTCCTAGAGTGTTTAGTTTTGTCAAATATTCTTTTAGTCCCTTCATGGAAGTGACTGAGTTTTCCCCTTCGTTCATCATATCTAGTAGTGAGAAGCTGCAATGTTAGATTTTAGAGAAGGTTAACGGACAAATCGGATTCCAATTTTTTATTATGTTTTAAAAAAAAATTAAAGCGTCTTAGATCAAAGATATGCATTCTATAAATAAAAAGAATATCATTTTAGTTTTGCTAAAGAAAAACCAAAAAAAAAGTATAATAAATGCAGAGTTAATATAAAAGAATTGTAACAAAAGATATGAACTAAACATTGGCATTATCTAATTCTTTTCTAAGATCTATTTCACTGTTACTCCTTGGAATCAAATTTTCAGCTCCATGAGGTCTCTCAAATCCATCAACAAAACCATATAAAGGTTCTTGGATAGTATTCATTTGGTTCTGTTGCATCATTCTTACGTGTTCCTTAGCAGTACCTCTATACTGATGTATTTTACGGCCACCAATAGTATTTGGATTCAACATAACAACAGAGTGTCTTAATTGGGAAGGTGATGGTTGCGATTCTAATTCACCTTTCCAATTTTTTTCTGCAGATGCAGTTCTTTGGGGAGTTGGTCTTTGAACATCGGCCCATGCAGCATGTTCAATTGGATGAAACCTATCATCAGGTCTAGCGGCATTTTTCAGTGGATTTCTTGAATGTGTATTATTTCTGAATGTAGTAAATGTTTCCAATGTTGATGTACGCTTAGCTAGTTGATGTGGTAATGGAATTGGAGTTGATTGCTTACCATCTGGTAATGGATGATGACTACGATAACCTAATGAAGAATCTACAGATTGTGAAGTTGGTATTCCATAGCCCTGTGGTGGATATCCATATTGATTTTGTTGATAATATTGATCTTGCGGGTAATATTGATCTTGTGGATAATATTGATCTTGTTGATAATACTGATTTTGTTGATAATTTGGATCTTGTTGGTAATATTGATCTTGTTGGTATTCAATACCAGAAAGTGGGGGAGGAATGGCGTTATTTGCTTGATTTAAAAATTGTTGATGGGGATAAATATCTTGAGTTGTATTGTTGTTAGTAACGTAGACAGAAGAGGAAACGCTTTCTCTAAGTTGATTTGAATCAGATGTATCTTGCTCTGGAATGAGAACTTTTTGATTTTGAATTTGATCATTGTTAAAAGCATTCTTAGTTTTTGCAGGAACTGCAGCATCAATATTTACATTTTGTTCTGATTCAATATGATCTTCAATGTTCATCACTGGTAATGCAGGTAAGTTATCAGGATCGATATTAGGTATTTCAACTGGCTTTTTAACAGAATCACCTCTTGAAAAATAAACATTATAAACAGATTTTAATCTCTTCAATCTTTCTTCTTCTTCATCTTCGTTGGGCAAAGGAGCATCATCTGAATTGCTATTTTCTAAATGACCGTCATTGTTTAAATTACTTTGTTCATACGCATCAAGGTGAGGTATTTCAGAAGCAGTGTTGAATGAATTAAGATCAGTTTCATAAACTTCCTGGCTTTTATGATCGATAGGTTGCTGGTTATTCTCCGGATTACTTTTATTATCAATATGAGTTTTTTGCCAGCTTGAAGGATCTTCATCTTCAAATTCAGTTTTTTCCTTAAGTTCAATATCAGGGCTTGAATCAGAAACTTCATTGGTAAATTCTAATTTGCTAGTAGACTTAAAGCTCCTCTCATTTAAATTTGAAATTCTTTTATGATCATTTGAAGAATTAAAACTATTAGCATATCCTGTCAAAGGTTTAGAATTTTCGGAAAATGAAGATCTTGTTGATAATGCAGGTGTTATACCGAGTCTTGCTCTAGAAGGAGAATTGTTGATTTTTTTAATAGGATAATTAAAATCTTGAAAATCATTTCCTAACGTTCTTGAAAATTTGTTTATATCAGTCATCGATTCAGCAAATGGTATGGAAAACGTATCCATGGATTTCGCATATGAATCTGTTTGTTGTAATTTAGGTCTTTGCATGCCAGTATTTGACATATTATTTGAATATGGATATATTTGACGCTGATTAGGGTTTCTGCCGTTCATTTCAGATGAATGCAAATTATTTGGAAAGTCTGGTAACACAATATTATCGCCATTAAAATCCGGATCATTATCTTCTAATGATTCCTGTTTATTTCTTTTATAGTTCTTCCAAGCAAAAAAGCCAACAACAATACCAACAACAACAACCGGAATAATAACTGCCAGACAAATAGATAAGGTGGAGATATCATTACTGGTCTCACACTGCTGTGAAGATCCAGTACATTTCTCCTTACGTGGTAGTAACAGCATCTTTAGTTTAAAACGAATGAAAAGGGTTCTAAAGAAAAGTTAGAGCAGAAGACAACTTTTCCCCAGCTGCAACCAGTTCTGGAATTCACGATTTCCATCTTTCGCCCGAAACGCGTTCTTGCATAAATTTTTTCAAAAAAACAAAAACAAAGAAAAAAAAACGCGTCGTTGGCTTACGTAAGTTAAGAGTTTACTACAAGAATAAAACAAACAGAATTATGTATGTCAACCTTGTTTGAAATCATATATATGTACTGGCTCTAACAAGCTCAATTATATAGATATACTCAAACATACACATTTAATAAAAAGTAAATGTATCGGTGACTAAAAATTTAAATAATCTTCAAAGAAGCTGAAAAATTGGTATATGAAACCTTAAATGTGTCCCAATCAGCGGACAGCGTCGGGAAAATACAGACGCTGTGGTTAGCAGAGGGACACAGGTTTAAAGAAAGAAAGAAGAGGAAGAAAAGGGAAAAAGAGGTGAGGAATAATAAAAAAATATTAAAACGAGAGTTGGGGAGAGAAAAAAAGTTTAAAGCCGGGTAACACCCATATTTCCCGGTATAGATATTTAGCTTAATAGAAACCCTTAAGACAGAATAAACATTATTCTTGAGTTTGATCATATTATAAATATAATATGGCTCCTGAATGTATACCGAAGTCATTAATATCATTTAACCGGCGCTCACAGGTGTTTACAGCTAAATTTGATGACCCCAATGGTCCTTTATACGCTGTGAAACGAGTTCCTGTTGATTCAACAGAATTGGAATTTATTAAATCAATATCAAATAATAACATTATTAAAACTTATAATATATATATAACACCAAAGCATATTTATTTTCAACAGATGCTTTACAGTTATCATTTGGATTTTGGAAATTTTAAATATGAACCAAATAAGCCAAACTCAATTGATGATAGTAAAACAATCAATTCAAATATAGATTTGAAAATTTCACAAATGATATCGGCATTGAAATACCTACATTTAAATAATATTATTCATAGAGATATTAAGCCATCTAATTTTTTAATAAAAGATAATTTATTGGTTTTGTCAGATTTTGATACAGCCTATAAGTTAACAAATAATTTTAAAGTTGATGAAGATATAATTTTTAACTCGAATTTAATTGGTACTCCCTTATTTTTAGCTCCTGAATTATTGAAAACTTCATTTAGAGCAAATAGAGAAAAAAATCAATCATTTATCTCAAGTTTATTTCAAAAGAAGTCTAATTTTTTAAATAATATTTTTAAATTGGATGTATATTCACTCGGGGTCACATTGTATTATTTAATTTTTAATATTTATCCGTTTAATGGTGATAATGAATATACTGTACAGTATGAAATAATTAATAAAGACGTGACATATCCTAAAACTAAAATTAATCATAAAATTGTTAAAATTTTAGATAAACTTTTAAATAAGAATGTTAGTAATAGATGGACATTGAACCAAGTTGAAAATTATTTACAGTTGGACATATTGTTTTCATCTATATCAAATAACTCATTGCCTAAAGTTTTCAACTTAGACAGTGATATGAATATAGATATTTCAAAACTGAATGAAAACGACAATGCAGTTGAACAATTTACTTTTAAGCTGCCAATGTTAAATTTATCAAATACAAGCATGGGCTCAACTTTAAGTACGTTAAGTAAAAGTAAGTTAAAACACAGTAAAGCTATTAATTTTAAAACTTTTCTAAAAAAAGATAATATAAATCAGGTTACAATGAATGATTATTTTAATAGCTTTTAGTCCAAAAATGAAAAAAAAACAGTGTGTATAATATTAATGATACATAAACAAATATATAATTGGTGTATCAAAGTGTATAATAAATAATTAAAGAAAATAATAAATGTTGTCATCAAAATAAATGTAGAAATCTATTCCACCTAAAATTCATTTAAATAATCAAATGATCACCACGATACTTGAAATCACTAGTTGCTCTCATAACACCTTCTGACTCTCTTGTTGGGAAGCCTTCAAGTGAACTTCCATATGTAGCAACAGAGTGAGCAATAAGCTTAGTATTAACAACAAATGCATCCCATGCAATGTTTGAAACATCATCACATAATTGATGATAACATTCGTCCAATGGTTTGCCATTAAATACGTTATCCTTTTCTGCACCAGCGGCAATTCCACCACCTGGAATACCATGTTCAATAAATCCAACATAATCTGAACGACCATCAAATGGAATTAATGTGTAATTTAGGCCATGAGAAACGTAATAATCAATATAAAGATTCTTTAGTTCTTCTGAACCTCTTGGATTGTCAATGTTATTAGCATCATAAACTTCGTATTCATAATTTGGAGATGCCATCATATCATAATCCATAAAAAGACGAATTTTTTCATTTTCACCTGGTGATAAGGTTTCGGCATAGTAATTAGAACCTAATAAACCTTCTTCTTCTGCTGCCCACCAAGCAAAACGAACTTTATTGGTAACGTTGTAATTAGCCAAATGTTTCGCAACTTCAATTAACGAAATAGTTCCAGAACCATCATCATTAATACCAGGACCAGCAGTAACGGAATCAGAGTGTGCACCAAGCATGACAACATTTTCATCGTCACCTAAACGGGTTTCAGCAATTAAATTCATAGTAGTTATTGGACCAACATAAGAATCGACATAAACCATTGCATCAACAGTAGAATTATGACTCAAAAGTTCCAAATACTTTTCACCATCTTTTAAAGATAAACCAACACAGGCAACTCTAGGAACACCTTCTTCTGGAATACCAAGAGTGCCTCTAATAGAACCTTTTTCGTTATTGTAAATAAAAGCAGCTTTCGCACCAAATTGAGCAGCTTTAGTAGCCTTATCTCCAAATGGACATTCGCCTCTTTTAATTAATGCAATTTTACCGTTCACATCAACATAATCTTCGTCTTTACAACCAGAATTCGCAATGGCAACCAATTCACCATAAACTGGTTTCTTATGCGGAGTACTTGGAGACATATCCATTTCGCTAAGAGATTCAGGAACTCTACCATCAATAGTAGCATTATACGAGTAAACTTCACCCATAAAAGCCTTGAATGGTTGCATGGTCACATTATAATAATCGCCAAGTGAGTGTAGTTGACTCTTAATGTAACCTAGAGTAGCCCAATGGCCCTTAGAGCCAATTACTCTTGTCGGATGACCATAAGATTTGTTAGAATATCCAGCAATTTCATACAATGCCTCGGCATGTTCTCTAAGTGCTGCTTCATTGATAAGTGATTGGAATTCCTTACTTTCAACGAGTGGCAATTCATTACTAAAGTAGCCTTCTAAATTCAAAATTTGTTGAGGAATAGTCATTGCATCAACAGTAGATGCAACAATGGTCCCCAAAATGAGTGTTTTTAATTGCATAGTGAGAGAGAGAGTAAAAGAGTGTAGTTTTAGGTTTCTATTTCTTTTGATAGAATAATGTATGTGATAGATAGCAGAGATAAAGATGACGTTTTTTCGAGGCCAAAGTTGCTTTGAGGCTACAAATAGATTTGGCGGTATACTCCGTAAATATCCGACTGCCGAGATCCGACTGTCAAACTAACATGCGTTAAAAAGAAAGTTATATCAAATTGCATTATATATTATACTATAAACAAAACACATGTAACACAAGAAAAGAAAGAAAGAAAAAAGATTTGTTGTAAGATAATGGATTTAGGGAAGAGGGTATACTAAAAAAATGAACAATAATGGAAAATTGAAGAAAATAAGGGGGTATGTATAATATATGTTAGGAAAAAACAATCATCTTTTCTCTTTATTTCTTTCAATAACAAAATAAAAGGTAAAATCAATAGGGTAAGCAAAAACACACACGCACACAAAAACATAAACAAAACAAGACAGAAGGTAAGGTAAGGTAAGGCAAAAACTAAGACAAAAACACAAACAAAATATATATACGTAAATTCACCAATGGAACCCAGTAGAAATTCCAGATCTCTCCATTTCATTTGCAATAATCGCTGCTTTATTGTAAATACGTTTACCATAATTTGTATATCTAACACCAGGAAGAAGAGGCTTCATTAATTCAACAAGGACACATTTAGTATTCCAATCAGCAACATCTAAAGTAGTTTGGATAACGTAATTACCATATTGGTCCTTGATTAACGCACTAAGTACATTTGGTGAAACAAGTGAAACCAGTACAGGATTCATGATGTTTGAATTTTCGCTAAATGGTAATGTCATTCTAATACACTTTTCAACAACATTTGATGAGAACTTACCACAACTTAAATTGATGATGTCACAGGCAACTAAATTCAAAAGTGCTTGGTTAATGTAATCCAAGTCTAAACTTACTAAATATTGAACAACATAATTCCCAAATTGATCTTTCATTAAATAAATTCCATTTTTTAAAATACTCTCACCGATTGCAATAACTTGCTGAGGCGAACATTTACTCATTAATTTTTGTAAAACACAACAACCATGTTTGTGAGTAGTTATTGGAATCAAATTAATGAGAAGCAAATCAACTAAGAAATCTAATTGATGACCGTTCAATCTATTTATAACTTTTTGAATTACATGATTACCATTCAAATCATGGACCAATTCAACAATACGGCTACCAATTGCAATAGACACAAGTTTGAAGTGATCTTCAGTAGTCAAACAATCAATTAACTTTTGAACTGCTCTAGTACCATGTGAATTTGTGCTAATTGTACCAATATTAGGACTAATTTCCATAATTATCAAACTTAACTCACCTTCGTTTGATAACGTCATAATTTTTTGGATCAAATAATTACCAAATGGATCAACCATTAATTGACTTGAATGAGGCAAAATGCTATTAAATATCATCGAAAAGTTACCTGTGAGATCTTCATCTAACTTCCTTTGAAGTAATCTACAGCCATGTTGGTCCTTTGAAAGAGACATTATCTCTTCTTTTGAAAGAAAATTGGATGGAGTTGTGGCATTTGGCAATTTACCACTAACAAGACCTACTTGCCCAATAACTGGTAACGATGAAGATGATGACGGTGGTTGAGGCCCACCAATACTAGCACTACCAATAATAGATTTCGAGGTACCAGCACTTGAAACAGAAGCGTTTGAAAAAACGGTACTTCTTCTGGATTGTTGCTGGATTGGTGAGGCATCTAAAGTCAGAGCACCAAATTGACGTTCAAACTCATCCTGAACTCTAAAAGGTGAAGCTAACTGTTGTTCAGGTAACGTAGTTAACCCCATATTGTTAGATCCGAAATTACCTGAACCAATAATATTATTTCCACCAGGGGTCGTTAAGCTACCTCCTGAAATTAACGTATTAGGGAACGAGGAGGAACGATAACCGATAGAAGCCGGAGGCGTTTGCATAATAGTCGTTGGTAGTTTGAGATTCGTTGTTGGGAACGATGATGTTCTGCAGTGGGACACGTAGTCTTGAGATTGACAAGATGATGGTGTAAGGGGGTCGATGATAAGAGAAGAATTTAAGGACAGAGACAAGGGGGTATCAAGAAAATTGGGTTGATATTCTCCAATAGAAGTTGGATATAAAGTATTAGGCAGTTGCCAGGATCCATCATCTGGTTCATCTCCTTTCATATTTCGTTTTTTGGAGCTGTTGCAAAGGAGTTACTGGAGATCAATCGTAAAACTAATAGATGCCAGCTTGAAATATTTATACCCCAGACCTCACTTCATGCGCCTCTTTTAATTTCACCAGCCACAAACAGCTTTTTGTCGAATCCATTACTTTCCTTTCCGCACGCCTCATCCAGCGCGGTTTATCGCCCATTAGTTAATGGATTACACCCTCTCATCTTTTTATTCCTAATTATAATATAAAAATTGTCACCAGATGTCGTCACCCTTCTTGGGCATCTACGTTGCACTTTATGACTACAATGCACAGAATGAAGAAGAGCTTACTATAGCTGAAAACGACATTCTTTATATTCTACAAAAGTCCGATTTTGATGATTGGTGGACCGTTAAGAAGAGAGTGGTTGATGCAAATGCTACTGAACCACAAGGTTTAGTTCCTTCTTCATATATTGAACCTGCTGCTGTTAAGTCAACTGCACGTGCTCTTTATGATTATACAAAGCAAACAGAGGAAGAAATCTCATTTTCGGAAGGTGCAACATTAAACGTTTATGATGAATCTGACCCTAATTGGACTTTAGTTGATGTCAATGGCCAACAATTTGGATTTGTTCCATCCAATTATATTGAAATTCAAAAACAGAATTCTAACAAGCCAAACCAAGTTCTAACCATAACTCAAGCTACTTCTCCTACTTCAACTTTACCAACTCCTAATATGTCTAGTACTGTTACAAGTGCATTCCCAGCTCCTCCACAAAGGCAAGATAGAGCATCTCCTAGTCCAGTCCGTGAACAACCCTCACATTTTCAAGATTCACGTGCTGAAGAAGATGATGGTGATTATCATTATCAAGAAGAAGAAGATGATGATGATGATGATGAAGCTCCACCACCAATGCCAACTAGGCCAAAAGCTTCTTCTAAGGTTAACCAGTCTAAGGCTAATATACATAAACAAGATAAATTATATGATAATGAAAGGGATGAAGAAGATTCAAAGAGAAGGAGATCCTCTTCTTTTTTTGGTAAATCCCGTTCAAGATCAAATACTGATTCATCAGCTCGTAGGTCAATGACAAATTTGCTTTCTTCAAAGTCCAAATCTGATAGTGATGCTATAACTCCAGTTAATGGAGACTTTGCATGGAAAATTCATGAAATTGATAACAAAAAAAAACGTCGTGGTGTTCTTGAAATTGGTAATGGTAGTGTTTTTCTTGAAATTGAAAATAAACTTGAAGAACAATGGCCAATTCAAAATTTAACCAATTATAACAATGAAAAAAAACATATATTTTTAGATTTTAAATCTCCATCATATTCCTTTGAACTATATGTTTCTAATAAAGAATCTGCTGCTGCTATAATTTCCATTTTAGGTGATATGAAGGGAATGCAATCAGAAGTAGCCTTGAAAGAAGTTAAACAAGCTCAATACAGCGGTATGAAATCTGGTCTAAAATCTGGTCGTGTTTTGTATGACTTTATCGGCCAAGGTGGTGACGAATTAACGTCTCTTGAAGGTGATAAAGTATTTGTTGTTAATGACAAAAAATCAAAAGATTGGTGGCTAGTTGAAAACTCAAAAGGGGAACGTGGTGTTATTCCTTCTAATTATATCAAGATTGTTGATGAAAAGAAATCAAAAGAAGAAGGTTTTATGAAATCATTATTTAGTAGCTCCAAATCACCAAGTAAAAAATCATCAAGAAATAGCGATAAAGAAGAAAGAGCTATTAGAGAGAGAGCTAAATATGAACATGATAGAGAAGAATTGATGAGAAAACAACGTGAAGTTGAAAGAAAAGAAAAGGAATTGATTGCTCGTGATAGAGAGCAAAGAGAAAGAATTCGTCGTGCTGATGAAAAACTTAGAGAAAAGAGATCACGGGAAGAGGCTAGTAGAAGTAGATCTGAATCAAACCCTTCTTCAGCTAATAACAAAAAGCAGGTACCTAATCCTCATAGAGTTAGAACATGGATTGACAGATCTGGCTCCTTTAAAGTTGAAGCTGAATTTCTTGGTGTTCAAGAAGGTAAGATTCATTTGCACAAAATCAATGGTGTTAAGATTGCTGTTTCTGCTAACAAATTATCATTAGAAGATCTAGAATATGTTGAGCGTTTGATTGGTGCATCTTTAGATAAATATAAAGAACCTAATCAAAAGAAACAACAAATTAATGATAATCATTCATCCTCTCAAAAGAGTAGAGATTCTCCAGTCAAATTAGATGACTCTCAAACACCTTTATTGCCTTCTCGCAAAAATTCATCTGCTATTCAACACCAAAAGGCATTACCATTTAATGCTGAATTGGTTGATTATTGGTTTAATTTCTTTGTTGAATCTGGTGTAGATATTGCCGTTTGTGACAGATATTCTCGTAACTTTGCAAGTGAACAAGTTGATGAAAAAGTCCTTGGTGACATCACACCTGCTCTCATGAGAACTTTGGGTGTTAAAGAAGGAGATATCTTGAGAATTAAGAATTACATTAACGGTAAATTGGGCAAGTCTACAGTCACACCGGAACCAGGTATTCCTGTTTCCGCTGCTGCTACCAATGGAGATGCAGGTTTTACTGGACCTAACGACCCATTACCACCAATGCCCTCTGCTAGTATTACTGATGATAGTTGGGCGACTAAACCAGCTAGTAAGGCTGCTGCAGCTAGTAAAGAAAATTTAACTCCTCAAATTACTGGTTCAATTAAGGACCTACTTGACGTTAAACCAATGGCACCAACTAAAACTGGTATCACACCAATTAAACCAGTTTCTGCTGTCGGTAGTAATTCTAATATAGCTGGTGGTGCCATGGTAACCCCTACATCATTACCAGGTGAGACTGTTGGTAAGCTCAAGGACATAAAAACTGGATCTGGTGTTATGGCAGCTATGCCAATGACTGCTATGCCAACAGGTTTCATGCCAATTACAATGATCCCAATGATAACAGGTGCCATGACTGGCGCTATGACTGGTGCTTTAACTGGTGGATTTGGACAACCGCTAATGACTGGTGGTCTAACAATGGGTATGCCGGTTACCTCATTTGGCCAACCTGCATTAACTGGTGGTATTAATAATCTTTTTGCTGCTCCACAACCACAACAAAAAACAGGAGGTTTTATTATGCCTTTGAGTACTGGTGGGGCACAAATGCCACAAACTTCCTTTGGTGTGAATCCTGCTCTTACTGGTGGTATGGTTAAATTACAACCAACCGGTGTCGTTTTACAAAAGACGGGTGGTAATAGTGCTATCTCTGCAATGCAGCCAACAATGAGAACTGGCGGTAGATTTGTTCCGCAATCTAATTTCAGTAGCCAAATGACAGGTGGTTTACCACAAACCTCTTTTGGTATGAATCCAGCACTTACTGGTGGATTGCCACAAACATCTTTTGGTATGAACCCAGCTCTTACTGGTGGATTGCCACAAACATCTTTTGGTATGAACCCAGCACTTACTGGTGGATTGCCACAAACATCTTTTGGTATGAATCCAGCACTTACTGGTGGATTGCCACAAACATCTTTTGGTATGAATCCAGCACTTACTGGTGGATTGCCACAAACATCTTTTGGTATGAATCCAGCACTTACTGGTGGATTACCACAAACATCTTTTGGCATGAATCCTGCTCTCACTGGAGGGTTCCCACAAACTTCATTTGGCCAACAACAACAGCCGCAGATCAACCAACTTACTGGCATGATGGCACAAACATCCTTGAGTTCTGTCCCGTTACAAAATCAACCAACAGGATATGGGTTTGGCAACTCCGGAATGGGCAAGCAAGCTAATTTAGCTAACGCATCAGCTGATAATCCATTTGGATTCTAATCGTTTAGTATTATATTAAAATTGCTTAGAAACTGTTATATTTTTTTTGTATCGTTTACTTGTTTTATTTATTATGTTAGCATGCTGAAGGTAAATATTAGTACTATTTGATCTTTTTCTTTTTTTTAATTAAGCACCAACTATCTTTAATAAAGTTCACTACTACAAGTCAAAATATAATATGAAAATCATCAAAATACAATACATTATATAAAAATAAATTATACAAATGGTAACACTAATAAACAATATACAAATATATACTTACAATTTAGACAAAGCCGGATCAGTATTTTCACCAATCTCAGACATTCCAACACCACTGTGCTGATCAATCAGTCTCTGAATATTTTCCAATCTACGCAAATCTCCTGCAGTACTTTGAACAGAATCACGTTGTTGAGCCAAAACAGCAGCTGTTGCAGAATTTACTAAAGCTTCACGTGCTACTCTGTCAATCTCGTCGTCTCCATTACCACCATTTTCCTTTGATTTTTTCAAATCACATTCTTCGTCAGATCTTTGAACATCTTCGTGATTTTTTAGAACATCACCAAACTGTATTTCAACTTCATTATCCTCTTCATTTACATTATTTGATGCTTCCATTTCGGAAAAATTATGGCGGATAAGTTTTTGTCCATCGTTATCATCCAACGGTTCACTTTTATTATCATACAATCTTTCTGGAATATTTCCATATAACCAAAAAAGACCTTTTCCTCTTGTTAATCTATATTTTTCCAGCTCATCAACCACTGTCTCAACATTTGACAAGACATCATGATGTTTTTTATATTCCGATTCAATAAATTCGACAACCTTTTTACGTCTCTGAGCGGATTTGGCAATTCTTCCACGTCTCCACTTAGTACCATGTTGACGTTCAATTTCTCTCAACGGTGGCTTGCCCTTGTGACCGTAATTCCATTCGTTCCAAATATCCCTAACTGACTTTGCCTGGTTATTTAGATCGATATCCGGGATATCTGTTCCTGGTATAAACTGCATGTAATGATTACGATAGGCATGGTTAGCTTGAAGTTGCTGTTGACGAGAAATACTGTTTTCCTCTACTTTTATTGTATCCGAATTTCTAAGCAATGAATCACCAATTGACTTATTGGAATTTGTTGAATTACATCTTGATCTATCATGAGATTTAACATCAGGTAAATCTGAATCTTTCTTTTTTAATAAAATTGAAGTCGATTCAGAATTTTCGGCATTAATACTTTTTAAAATATCTTCTCTTTCATCTAAATACCTTATTGCATTGATAGCTTCGGTAATATCTGGAAAATCAACATTTTTGTTCTTCTCAAAATATGATCTAAAAGATTCTTCAGTATTTCCATTTGAGAGGTTTCTTGAATATCTATCCAAAATTCTTTTCTTTTTATACACATGCAATAATAAATTCAAAATATCGTTAACCGTTTTAGTTACTGAATTCGATAAATCAAATAAATGCGTACTGTAAGCTTCTGAAATTAAAGCTCCATTTTCATTAATCTTTGAATGTTCAATGTCATCGTCATTTGTAATATCTTCATTGAAATGATCACTTGACAATTCAAAATCATTTTTAGTATTGTGATCTCCGTTATTCGGCATCTATATAGGCAGTTTATTTGTATCCTTTCAGATATAAAACTAAACAGAAAGACTAATATGTGTATTAAAATAAAATAACTTTATTTAACTAACTTATTATGTTCAGTATTTTCAGATGTTTATATGATACTTTGATATCGCCTCTTTGTGTCCTTTTAGTAAAAACTTTAGTACTAAAGGTGCTCCTATCAAGTTAAATAACAATAAAGTAAGTAAAGAACTTCAGTCAGCGTCGAAAAAAGCGACGCTTTATTTTCCTGTTCTATTACCTTTGAGATTACACCTAATTCAATACTTGATTCAGATCACAGCAAATGAACCACGAAAATGACTTAGAGCAGTTGCGAAACAAATTAAAGGATGTGTTACGTGGTGGTGGATCATCTAGGGGTGATTCTGCTAGAAGGATGCCTACAAATATTGATTTGAGTAAAGGGCGATTGAAATCAGAATTGAAACCGTCAATAGTTAGAACAAAAAGTTCTAATGACAAAGGTGAGTTATTAAGGGAAATAGATAATTTGAATTTAAAACTCTTAACTATGCAAAAGTCTCTTGAACTGGAAAAAAGGCAATCTTTGCAGATGAAAAGAGATCATCAAAAACAAATTAAAGACTTGGATCAAAGAGCATCGATGCTCAAAGAAAAGGTCATAATTGCCAATGAGAGAATCAATGACTTAGAAGGCACATTAGAACTAAAGAACGAAAGAATTTCTTTGTTGGTTGCAGAATTAGATGTTGCGAAACAAGCAGCTCATGAACAATTAGAAAGGGATATAATATGCCAAAGAGAAGAACAGTCTGATTACGTCAACCAAGCAGAAACCAATTATCAGAATAGAACAAATTATTTAAATAATACTGATGATTTGCTGCATTCATCTAAATTCCACAATGATACTGATAATGACGATGATGATTCAAGCATTAATCTAAATACCACTAAGTTAATGAAATTAAACCTGAAAACTTTTGAATTTGACAAGGAATCCAAAAGCAATACTATAACAAACAGATCTAATAGTTACGTTAACAGAGAAGATTTGTCTGTTGATTTTCATAATACAGAAACTTTAGGCCTATCATCAAATTCAATAAATACGGAAGATTTGCTAAGAGTACATAGAAAAATGCCCGAGTCTCCATTAAAAGAACGAAAATACAGAACACCAATTTACAATTCAAATCCAGTAACACAGGCTCTTAATTCTGATGATGAACTGTATTTGAAACCAATAAAAAATAGAAGGCATTGTAAGAGACCGTTGAGTTTTAACTTTGAAAGAGCATTAGAGGATTCAACAGAAAGAATAGCAGGCTTGTAATACTCTCGTGTGTCTAAGAATAATTATTAAATATTTGCTATATAATAAAATATATCAAAAATGCATGTATAAACACCCTTTTATGTTAGCTTCAAAGCTCATAGGGGAAGAGAATAAAATAAAAAAAACACTCATATCGTTTGAACAATTCTTTTCCCCTGTACATGCTATAGCCACAAAAATATTAATAGTTGATCTATGTCTTTAATTAGATACAATTCTCATAAAGAGAGTGATGATAACGAAAATCATCTTTCTATTGTTTAGTAAGTTTTATATTCTTTCAAACACAAGGTTACTTTATTTATTTTTGTTACAATTGCTACTATAAATAAATACTAACAATAAAAACAGCCAAAACCCCAATTTGAATCAATTGGTAGTCTATGATTCAGATACAAATAATTTCGAGCTGATTCATGTTGATGATTTAAACAACAGGCCGTCAATTTCTGAATCATCGTCAAAATCACGTCATGGATCACAAAGTGATGAATCAACTTTTGTTTGTAGTAACTGTGGACATGTGAATCATGGATATCGTCGAAACTCATATACAAACACAAATCAGCAAGATGAATATATTAGGGGGTTTCAAACTTCTAGTACAAGCGACGAATACCCATTCAAACCAAGACATTCATTTTTTGATACAAAAGAAGAGTCTACGCCATTGAACTCTACAAGGCCTAATAACTCAGCAGTTCCAATTCCGAACGAAAGTAGATTGAATTATCATAAACAGAATATTAATAATGGTCGGTTTGATAGGGACCAAGTTGAATCTTTTAAGAAAGTATTAGAAGAAGGTTTTAGTAAAGGATATACGATGACAAGCTCTGGTGATTTACTAAGTCACGACTATTTTAAATTGTTAGCATCCACTGTTTCCGGGTATAAAGAAAGCAATAGAGCCATAAAGATGTTAAAAGATGACATCAGCTGCTCCGATCAAGAAGATGAAACTAATGAACCTAGTGAGGATATCCCTACAAACTTAATTAATCAAGGGTATTTTGATAAATTCTTTAAGATTATCAACAAGTTAGGCTCTGGATCATTTGGGACTGTTTATAAAGTTGAACATGAATTATTAGGTTTAAACTTAGGAGTTTTTGCATTGAAGAAAATTCCAATTGGAAATAATAGAAACAACTTGATAAAAATATTAAATGAAGTTAAATTCTTGTACAATTTAAGTTATTTATCAGATTCTGCATGTTCAGATGGAAATTCATCACACGTTGTTAAGTACAACCATGCATGGTTGGAATTATCAAGAATTAACGAATTTGGTCCAGAAATTCCAATTGTATTCTTACTTTTTGAATATTGTGACGGTGGAACCTTAGAAGATTGGGTTGAGAGCGTTGTTAACCCTAAAATTGATATCAAGCAAAAAATTTTATTAAGAAGATTCAAAAATCAAAGTAAAGAAGTCCCATCATCTAGACCAAGAATGCTTACTAACTTTGAAATATATAGAATAATCAGTGATGTATCTCAAGGTTTGAAATATTTGCATGATTTGAAGATTATCCATAGGGATTTAAAACCTTCAAATTGCTTATTTAAAACAAAATTTGAATATTCCATTAGTGAATCTATTTCGGATTTGACAGATATTTCTAAAATGCCAATGCTACTAGTTAGTGATTTTGGAGAATCTATAATGGAAGATACTAAAAGAACCAATGTGATTAATAGAACTGGCGCAACTGGAACTATTGAATTCTGTGCGCCAGAATTACTCAGCATTGATAATTTAACTGGTGAACTAAATCAATTCAATTATTCTAGTGATATTTATAGTCTTGGGATGATATTATATTACATTTGCTTTGGTAAATTGCCATATAGGGCAGATGGGCCAACAGATATACGTAAAGAAATATTAGATGGTGGATTATTTAGAGGGCTGCTAAGTTTAAAAGAAAACATTAATAATGAACTTTCTATGGAATGGCTACATCTTATAGAAGCCCTGGTAAATCCAGAACCTTTAAAAAGGCCAACAATAGATGAAGTGCTTTATATATTGGCTGAAATAAAAGTTAAACTGTCTAATAATGATATTGATTCAACATTCATGGGTTTAAGTGGCAATGAATCTGATGATGAAATTGAAATTGAATCTGATGAAAGTTATTTTGAAGGAGAAGACAAAGATTCATTGAATGTTGGATACAAAGATAAACTGATGAAAGAAATAAGTGAATATTCAGGAATTGATGCATATTCCCTAATAATATACACTACATTTGTCATCAACTTAATATTATTAAACGAAATAAATCATACATATACAACGAGTTGGTTTAACGTACAATTTTTGATTCTTGGCATTGCATTGGGAACTTCTGATGGGTTCTTTAAGAAACTTATTTGCCTTTTGCAAATACTATCATTTGTTTTTATTGTTTTTGCATTCTTGCTGCCTGTGATAATGTGAAAGGGGATTCATACAAAAATATTATCACTAGCTTTTTAAAAAAACATTTATAGAATATCATACATTTAAACATGGGCATTAACACTGACAACCAGCGGAATTTTCATTCTGCGAACTTCTTCTTAACCTGAGATTTAGTAGACTTTTTTTACGATGATTAATATCCAATCTTTCTTCGTTGGAATAGAAAAGTGAGTCTCTTACATTATCAACAATAAACTGAAACAATTCACTGATTTGCACATTATCTTTTGCACTTGTTTTGAACAAGTTAGTTATTCCATGGCTTGCCATAAACTCATGAATTTCGTCGATAAACAAACATTCTTTATACATATCAACATTGATATATTCGTTTCCATCATCATCAATGATTGGACTTTGGCCCTCTTTGAATCCTAGCAAATCCAATTTATTTCCTACCATTATTATATCTAACTTCTTGTTGTTATCGTCTTCTTCTTCTTCTTTCATATAAGATTGCAACTCGTTAATCCAATATTGGGCCTTATTAAAGGAACTTGGTGAAATTAAATCAAAAACAATCAGCGCAACATTTGCATTCCTATAGTACAAAGGAGTCAAATTATGAAACCTTTCTTGTCCGGCAGTATCCCATATTTGTAGATTGATTAAATCCTGATCTCTCAGCACCTTCTTTGATACAAAAGCAGCGCCTATAGTTGAAGATTTAGAATCATTAAAGGTATTGTTTTGAAGTCGCTCTAAAACAGAAGATTTGCCAACACTTGACTCTCCTAAAAGCACTACCTTGACATCTGCCGTTCGTTCTGGTTTTTGAGTTAATGGCGTTGTCATTTATTCAATAATTTGTATGCCAAAAACAGGAGTTGAACTTCAAACGCGATCTAAAATGATTATATGTCGTTCACTCTTTATTAATATAATAACAAAAAATGGTAGGAAACTTGCAATTGGAGATCATTAGCAATCAAGGCTTAGGTCCATTTCAACTTTTTGATACAATGTATCAAACTTTTGCAAAGCTAAAAATGAGAGGACTAGATGCAGACGTAACATTCATATCAGGATCTCTTATCAATATGATACAACTAAAAAGATATAATATTAACTTGATTTTTGAAGCTAAAACTCAAAAGATGATACTCATTGAAGCTAATCTAGACAATCATGGCAGGCCTGTGGCTCCTCACCTATTTTCTTTTAAAGGTGACTTTGTCAATAAATTTGAATTTAAAACAATATATAATAGAATATTTGGACCAACATATCCTGGTCGACTAGATGATAACAATAATTATATACTTTCTTACAATGGAATGTGTTTTAAATTTGATTCAATTGAAAAGTCAATATTATCTAATTCAGATGATACTAGTAATTACAATGATTCATTAATTCAGAACTTAGGTATAACAAAAAATGAAATCAATTGCAGTTCTTTTTTTATTTATAAATCATTGGGGTGTCCTTGGAATGAAAGCATTATTTACTTAAATAATTTGATCGAACTTACTAATCTTGATGAAAAGTTAGGTGAATTTTATAAGCTAGAACCTGCTATATCCCCACTAAAAAAAAACGATTCGTTTGATACCAAAATAAATTTCCCTAAGGATATCACTTTTAATGGTAAAGATAACAATTCACAGAAAGAAAACTTTGATCTTTGTTTTGGTGTAATTATCAATTTAGCTAGAGCAAAGGTTCATGATCACCTTATCAAATTTGAATTTTCCCAACATCCTTCAAACTATGAATCCTTCACTATTGAACTTGGAATAACAACTTTACAGCAAGTAATAGAATATTTTGGTCCGCCTGAAGATTATATCTTTAAAAGAAAATATGAGAAAAAGGATATTAGTTTAAACGGCGATAAACAAAGTATCCATGGTTCAAGCTTTAATACATTACAATCATCCATGATTACCTTCAAAAGTACTACTAATCTTAAAGAATATCCCGTTAAAATATATAATTATTTTACACTTGGAATTGACATTATTTTTGAAGAACGATCCAATGAGCAAATTGACACTAATGTAGTTAGTAAAATAATTGTTCATAGTAATGTTATTGAGTCCATGGAGTTTATGAGGTATGAAAGGTGTAATTTAATATTTGAACCAGAATATTCCGACCAAATACAATGTTGTAATTATATGCCTTGGAATGTTATTGTTGAAGATATGAAATTAGAGTTGAATGATAAAAGAATTTTTCTTAATAGAAAGGAGTATGAGATGGATGATGAGTTTTCAAAAACTGATAATGCATTTGAGTTTGTAGAGTGGGATAAAACTGAAACAGTTGAGTCTAATGAAATTAATGATTTAAGCAAATGGGCATTATCAAAGTTATATGCAGGAGATGGAGCAATATTTGAAGTTTTAATTCAAGAAGAAGAACTAAGCAGCGTTATTTTATTCTAAAATATAAAGTATAATTATGTTAATGTTATAAATTGGTTTAAGTAAATGAATATTAAATAATAAAAATAGTAATAATTAAATTGAAAGAAAGAAAAGCATCCCATAAAGGTACCAGGGGAAATATACTAGAAAAAAGAGTAATTAACCAAAAAAATAAATTTGGTAAAATGTATAGAAAACTGTTGAAAAATCAGAAAAAATTGTAAATTATTTGTTGTTGATATTTGAAAAAAGATGGATGAATGTTATTGTTGAAGCTTTTTATAAGGTTGTTTAATTTTTAAACAATGTAACCACTAGCAATATAAGATTGAATAGATTTGTTTGTGTTAAAGTAATTAATTTCAGGGATATCCACATCCGTTCTAATACTAGCCATTTGTTCAAAGATTCTTGCATAGTTATAGTTTAACTTAACATCTTTGAAAATATAATTCTTGAAGTTTTCCAAAGAAATTAAACTTGGAGAACAAATCTTCCATAACTTGAAATATAAGTCAATTCTATCATTCATGGAAGCAAATGATAATAGTAAAGGTGCGTTAATAGTAGCGTCTCTTAATGAAACCCAATCAGCATGAGCAATAAATTTCATACCATTAAGAGCATTGTTTGACAATAATTCTCTAAATAAACCGAGAATACTGTTAGCATCGATGTCCACTGCACCACAAGCTTTTAAGCAACATCTGTAAAAGACATTAGTTTTAGAAAAGGAGTTTTCATTGGCAGTGTTGAGAATATATTCAAACACTTGAGCGTTATGCCATAAAGTTGATTTGGATAATAAAACGTTAATAAATGGTTCATCGATGTTTCTGATTAAGGAATATTCATTAATAATCGATTTCAATTCATTAAATGCTTCTTCTGTATACCTTGGGAATCTTTCAAAGAAAATTGATAAAAATGCATCATTTAAGGAAGAAGAAACAGAAGAATTTGAAGTTTTCTTTGTTTCATAATGTCTCCAGGTAACTAACCAAACTTTCTTGACTCTTTGATAGTCACTTGTCATTTCCCATGTGTTAGCTAGGTACTTCTTAATGAAATTCAATTGTAGAGGAGTTAAATAAGGCATTGATTCGTTAACAGCATCATTAAAGAATTGATCAGCTGTAGCCATATCTTTACAAAAGCCAATAAATGATAAATGAGCCATAGTCATATAAGATTTGACATTGATTGGAGGTTCAATACCCTTTTGTTCAAAGCATGAATAACAGTCAGAAGTTAATTTTTGAAAAATATCCAAAGCATCAGAAGTTTTGTTTTTGAATAAACAAACACGAATCATCCCAACTTGTAATTCATTATGAAGTTTTTCATTGGCACCCTTTGAAGATTTAATTCTAGTGTACATATCCCAAACTTCTTGAAAATTGAAATCGCCAGATTCGACTAAAAATGGGAAAATAGAACCCAAAACAGGTTCGGAAGTAAACAAATGATTTAATTTTGGATCACTCTTACCTGTTTCCCAAATATGAACAGCTTCATAAGTAAATCCAAGATCCTTATAGGCTTTAAATAAATGAGTTAAACCATGTGGGTTTAAATGAACGTAACCTTCTAACATATTATAGGAAACTTCTCTAATAGCACATGTTAATAAATAATGAATATTTTTAATTGGATTATTGGAATCTTTGTCAAGATTTTTTTTTAATTTTGATAATTCTAAACGATGGATTCTTAAACCATTTCTAAGTAAAGAAACAAAGTCTGCCATCCTCTTTTCATTTAAATGACCAGAGTAAACCAATGAACGGTAAATAGGAATAACCTTTTTAACAGCAACCCAAAACCTTTGTGCACCTCCAGTAATCTTACCAGTAGCCAAATCATAAGTGGAATTTTGTGTAAGACATTCGTCAAACTGAGCAAGCTGAGCAGAATAAAGATCTGCTGAACTTTGGGGTTGTGATTGTTGATTTGGGACATAAGGGGTTGCTAAATGAAACTGATGTTGATAGTGATTATGTGTTTGATTATTGGGTTGATTTTGTGATGTTTGTTGTTGATTTTGTGGTTGGACTTGTTGTTGTTGCTGCTGCTGTTGATGATAAGGTTCATATTGAAAATATTGAGGTTGTTGTTGATGAAAAAAACGATGTTGTGAATGTTGTGTGGTTTGTGGATGTTGTGGATGTTGTAATGCCTTAGAAGACACTCTTTGTGTTTGCTTTATAGAAGTAGAAGTTATTGTTCTTAGCATCTCGTTATCGATGGTAATTTTGTTAAAGAATGGTATATATAAGTTATTCGCCCTTATCGGGACAAGCACAATAAGTGCCATCTCTTTAGTCTTTATAGTGACCCCGCTAAAGTCACGCCAGATTACGTAAACATAACATGAGGTGGTGCGATCGGATTTTTTCCCCTTGTTTTTTTTTTTCCACGTCATCCACTTATCCGGAACAACTGTTTTCCTCGTTCCTCAGACCGTTGCGTTGGCCGTAGGAAGAAAACAGCTTTCTTTTTTCGGCTAACAGCAGATCTCCTCTATTTTGGTAGCGTAACGGAACAGGGGGTAAAATAAGCCTGGAAAAACGGATTATCATGGTAACATTCCGTAGGTAACACACACACACGCATATCGAATCATACCAAACAGTAACCGATAATAACTTTCTATACAGATGTTATAAGAAGACACTAAAAACACGCAATTAACTAAGTACTTCTCCTATACATACGTTGGCCCTGTCTCGGGCCACCTTGGCCCTGATGATAAAACTGCTGTTGCTGTTGCTGTTGCTGTTGCTGTTGATGAAACTGTTGACCAAAATTAAATCCCCCAAAATTAAACCCTCCAAAATTAAATCCGCCGGGACCACCTGCTCCGCCAAATTGGTTACCGCCTTGATGTTGCCAAAACTGTTGCTGTCTTCTGCCGTTTCGCGGATCATTTGGGTCGTCTCCATTGTTGTCATATCTTTGTCTTTGCTCAGGATCTGATAAAATCTCATACGCATTGTTGATCTCCGCAACATTATTCTCTATTTCCTCTGTAGATAAATCACTGCCTTTCATCTTATCAGGATGATTTTGCTTCATCTTTTCTCTGTATGCCTTCTTGATGTCTGCTTGATCTGCATTCTTTTCAACACCTAAAACTTTGTAATAGTCATTAACGGGGTTAGGTCTAGAACCCCCTTGTCTTTGATGTTGTCGATTTTGATATTGATGTTGCTGTTGTTGATGTTGATGTTGTTGCTGTTTTTGAAATCTTTCGTTTTGTTGAGTCTGTTCAAACGTGTTAAGCCTCTCATGTAATAATCTAGTGGCTTTAAACGATTCATTCATTGATTTAATAAGCTTCCCTATTTTAGCACTATCATTCCTATTCAGAGCTTTGTCAAATTCAATGACGTAGTCAATAACATCCTTACCTTGTTTCTTGTTTATTGCAGTAACTTGTTTATAATATTTATTTTGGGTAACAATCAAATCCTTTTTATATTTAGATATGTCTCCTGATTGATAATACGCTTCCTTTGCTAATTTAAACAAATTGGTTATGTACTTGCTTTGAATAATTTCATGTTCTCTAAACCCAAAAGATATCATTGTTTGAACAAATAAATCAATTATCAAATCAAAATTAGACTTATAGTTTTCAGCATCAATCCCTAATTCAATAAATGCATTTCTATCAATATTATTTTTTACTTTAACAACTTTCACGGAATAAAATAATAATTCGTATAAATCTTTCCAATCTTTTTCGTTTAATTCCTTAGATTTGATCCAATCTAAATCTCCGTTTGTAGCGTTGTCGTCAAAATTAGCGTAAACAGATGAATAGTAGTCTGACACATTTTTGATTAATCCAAAAACTTTGTCCAATTTGATATTGATCCTAGATAACATTCTGCATCCTTTAAAATCATTGTCAATTCTGAGACATTCCTTTAATAATTTTGCTGATTCACCTAACCTACTAAATCTCTCATTCGAAGCACCAAACATTTCTAGTTTCGCTAATTGATAAAATGCTTCTAAATTATTAGTAGAGTATTTAACTAACTGTGAATATGAATCCATTAATAACTTTGTTTTAAGCTCAAAATTAAATTCCTTTTCATCCGATATATTTTTTAATGCAACAATTTTGTCATTAATCGTATCGACATCACCATATGAAACATCCAAAAGCTTTTGAGACAAGTCTAAAGTTTCTTTCCATTGATATGCCTCCTTTGTTTTCTTTATCGACTCTCGTGTATCCAAATACCACTGAATTTTGCTTTGGGAAACTTCTAAATCTTCATTGGAAACATCAATCTCTCCTAATTTTGACTTTTCAACTAGCTTTGAAATCATATCTTCCATTTCTGATATTTTGGCCAAAGACATGCCTAAATCAATGAACTTTAAAAAACATTGTTTATGAAAATGAACATGATTATTAATTTCAAGTAATGAACAAGATTGATAATCTGACCACGCTAATTTTTCTCTGTTCAGGGAATAGTTAATCAAACCGTGTTTAAATTGAACATTGGAAATCTTTTTAATTATGTCTTCATCTGTTTCTTCTACCCCCTTTAAACCTCTTAAAATTGTATCATACTTTTGTAGGATATCTAATGATGAACCTTGTGTTTTAAATTCAGCATCAATTTGATCTAAATTTGATAATACCGAATCCTTCTCTATATTATGATCCAATGCTATGGCTCCTGTAACTAATGAAAATGCAAAAAATCTATTAACCTTCATCCCCTGTCTGGTTAAACTAATAGACTAGTAACGGTTGACGTGTAAACTTTCTTCTTGACACCGCGATCTCAACTTTACTGGGAATGCTCATCATAAAGTTCAAAAAATTAACGCTGAAACTATGGATCTCTTTTGAAAAAAAAAACATTTTTCAAACGTCAATTATTTTAATTTTACAGTTGCTAGATAACTTTTTGATAATTTACTGTTTTCAAGATGAACAACATTTGATTGGAGTATACTTATAAGGCTATTCTAAATAACGCCAGTGAAAAATAAAAATGAAATTAACTTTTACACATCAAATAAGACTGGGTGGCCAAGCTGGTTAAGGCGTGCGACTGTTAATCGCAAGATCGTGAGTTCAATCCTCACCCTGGTCGTTTTTTTTTTTTTTTAATCCCCGAATTTTTAAATATTTTCATTTAAAGACAGCTGTGAAAGTAAAACAAGAAGTGTAGTCTTTTATATTTAAAACTTGTTTTGCTTTCCACAATACTAACAAAGTTTATAAAATATGTTTCCTTTATGCTAAATCAAACAAGAAAGAAATATTGTTATATCCACAATATTACATTTTACTCAAATTTTATAAAACAATCTGGCTTTATCTATATACATTAATGCAAACGTAAAAAACGTAGTATGGTAATACTCAACTAACATGTAAATACTGAAAGGCTTTCCTATTTTAAGTTACCACCCCTATTTATATGAGAAATCAATGGTATTAGACTATTATCTAATAAAATAAGGTCAAAAAGGTTTTATCATTTTATAGCCATAATTGATAATTTATGTTTTAAAATATAAATACTGTTGAATAATGAAATATTAAATCAAAATATTATATTAGTTATAAATAATAATATTTTGATTAGTAATAGTTGTTTTAGATAAGGATAACATTGTCATCAATGTCTAGACTACATGATAAGTTTATATTGAACAATAACTATCAGATAAAAGTTATCTATGATTGTTAATGATAATAAACCATATCTTGATAACAAGCTTATCTATTACAAATATTATAATCTAGAAAGGTAATTATAATGTTATAAAAGAGTTTAGAAAAACTCTTGTCTTTTATAATACTTTGTATTTATAATTTAACGGTTTAATTATCTAACTTGGGATTTATTAAATACTTCTTATCTTTATTTACACCTTCCTACTATTTTATTTTTGGAAGGCATATTCACCTTTTAAAAAACCTAAGCTATAATTTATTTTTTAATATTTGAAATTTATCAACTTTCAACATTAAAATACATATTTTTGTCAAATTTATAAATTATTAAAACATAAAAATAAAGGTTTTGTTTTCATTATCATCTACCAACAGTATTGGATTTTAAACGCTTCAAATTGTATTTTGATTTTTTAAAATATCTACTACAACTTATTAAATGTTGCATGAAAATTAGATAAATCGTCTATTGAAACTAGTAGTTTTCTAATTATAAAACGTAACAGCATTTCGAAAAATCAAAGCTAGTACTGTAAATTCTAATTATTTGCTAAAATATTAATTAATACAAAACATTATGTTCCCAATTACATAATCAAAGGTATTTGATATTTCATCCGCGTAACTGATGGCGCTTTCTTTATAGAGAAGATGGCAGTAGAATTCAAAAATCCATGGTTGGGGGTCATAATCCCAACAGTTTTGATCTCATATCTTTATTTGTCAACATCATATTTGATGTATTGGGATTACAATGTTTCAAAAACAAAGTTATATTTACTTACCGGAATGGCATTTATGATTTATTTGTCATATTATTTGGCAATTATTACACCAGCTGGTACTCCAACCAAAGGTTTCAAACCTAGTACTAACTTAACTGGAAGAAGAACTTGGATTAAATATTGTACTAAATGTCAAAATTATAAACCAGAAAGGACCCATCATTGTAGAAAATGTGGTAAATGTGTCTTAAAAATGGATCATCATTGTCCATGGACAAATAACTGTATCGGGTACCAAAATGCCCCTCATTTTACCAGATTTATTTTTTGGATTGTTGTTACCACTGGCTATGGATTTTATTATTATGTTGAAAGATTGTTTAATCTTTACAAATCGAAAAACTTGCCTGCGTATCTAATCAGCACAACAACAATATCAATAACTGTTCTCAATTTTCTTTTAACGGGATTTATCCTTTTAACTGTTGGTATATTATTTTTGAGAACAGTTTCTCAAGTTTTTATTAATAAAACTACCATTGAAGATTGGGAAATGGATAGAATTCAAGATAAATTCTTTGATGATGACTTTTGGTTAAACGTCAGATCTAATTACTTAAAGTTTCATCCGGATGAAGAAGTATTTCCTGAGTTAACTTCATGGAAGGTTAATTATAGAGTTTTAAAGAAAGGAACTAATGTTCCATTGAATTTCACTTTTGAGGATTACGTTTTTCCATACGACTTAGGATCAACTTATGCCAATGTGATTGATTCATTTGGCTCCATTTATCAATGGATATGGCCATGGGGTGGTCCAAATGGTAATGGTATGGATTTTATTGTAGATAACTTAGATGAGGATCAATTGAAATTACCCTTTCCTCCCGACGGTGCTGATTATGATCCATTGAACAATATCAATATTAAAAAACCAGAACTAGATGAAGAAAATGAAATTGTTGTAAGAACATGGTCTAATTATTTTGGAGAAACTTTAAACGATTTTGGTGTTGATTCAGAAACAGAAAAGAATTAATTTTAGCTTTTTTTTGAAGATCTTTATAGACCGAGTACAGATAGAAACATATTAAGTAATTCAAATATATTTAGTAGGAAATAAACAAAAATAATATAAAAAAGAAGATAAAGCTTCCAAATAAAAAAAATAATAAATTTGAAATCATTGTAGGCTTGATTTCATACATGTACAATACAATTACAGAGAGTAGTCTACCTCTTTTTAGCGATAATCTTTATTTAAGACACTGGATCTGTTGGGATTGCTGAGTTTTCTTCTTGTTTCACTTTTTCAAATGCAACGTTAGCTTTTCCTGTAGCATTTTTTTCAAGTTCTGTGGCATTTAGAACCTCATTGACAATTTCTTTTGTAGTTACGCTTTCAGTTTGATCCACTTCCTTTTCATTTTTTTTATCAAACTTCAAGTATTCTTCTGGTCCTTGTTCGAATAAAATTTTAATCTTTTCATTAGCAATCTTCAGTGCTTCCTCTGAACCAAGATCACCTGCGACACCCATACTACCATTGATAACATCAGAAAATTTATCCAATCTATCTTGTTCTGACGTTTTACTATTAGTTTTTCTTGTAAACAGAGAGTCCCTAATAAATAAATCATATGTATGAGGATCAAATCTCATTCTGTAAGTATCCATATCAATTTTGACACTTAGTTTGGACTCTGAGACACCATTAATATCATCATCATCATCATCTTCTATCAAAGATTTTAAAAATGGCAATTTGATCTTTGATGCATCAATACCTTCTGTTGGATGTGACATTGAATAACTAGTTAAATAATAATTCCACTTGCCCTCCTTTTCTTGTGATTCATCACTGATTGTTAAATCATCCAATGCTAAAAATGTGATATTGGTTACCTTTGCTTTGCGATCATATGTTAACTTAAACATATTTTCATCTGGATTCATAAAATTTCTAACTTCAATTCTATACATGATTTGATCTTTTGCACTTGTTTTAACTAGCTGACGATCTTTTTCCATTAATAGTAAAATTTCTCCACATTTGTTATCCGACATTAAATTATGGATAAATTTAACGATATTTGTAACAACTCTATCAATTGTAAACATTTTGTACGCCTTATTATTGAAACCTTCTCTTAAAGCCTCTTCAAAATCATTGGATTCCAATTTTTTATCAATTAATTTTTCACATAATGATAATGCCTCAACAAAAGAATCATCGCCAGTAATTTCAATCCCCAAATCCTTCAAATGATTATCAACCAAACCAAGGTCATTGGCAAATTTTGTGGTTTTGCCAAGTTTAATCCTTTTATTAGCTTCAACAGAGAGATTCTTAACTTCTAAAAGCCTCTTGTATAGCGTATCCAAGTATCTGTAAAACACATAAATTTGTGTATTACAGAACATATTATATTCACTTCTAGCATCGCCAACAGCAGGAGTAAAATTGTCGTTGGTTATCCAATTTGGTTGAACCTTTTCATGTTCATCTGAATTTTCATTTGAAACACCATTTTCAGCATTCGCATTAGTTTCATCAGTTTTAGAGCTTTCGATATCATTACCTTCTTCATCTTCAGCTAATTTCTTCCTTTTATTCTTCCTTAAGACATCTTTCAATAAATCATGTTCCCTTGATCTCTTCTTGGTTTGCGATAATGTAGGCAATTCTTCTTCTTTACTAACTGGATCTGGAGTTTGTTCTTTTTCTTCTTGTTCTTCTTCTTCAACAAGACCTCTCTTTAGCAACTCAGCATCTATATATTCAGAATCCATGAAGAAAAAATCAATAATAAACGATCTAAAAAATGAGTCAATTTTAGATTTCTCATTACGTGAATAGCCTTGATGCTTTAGTGAAATTTGAACCAACTTAAAGATATCAATAAAAATACTGAAATCTTCATATTTACAAACTAATTGAGATTTTGGTCTAGTCATTAGAGGATGCAATTTTTTTGTTTGCTGTTCTTGTTTAACAGTAGAAAGTTCTTGAACCAAATGTTTATTGGTTAATAATTTCTTATCAATATTTTTAAACTGCAATCCTAAGTGATCAAGTGCTTTCAACATTAATTTTTGTTCGGCTTCTCTCCAAACCTTATTCCACTCTCTTTGAGCTCGTTTCCACTCTTCATCTTTCTGTTTCAATCTTTTCAAAACTATTGGAACAGTGATAGCAGGATGTTCATGAAGTGCATCGATAACTTCCCAACCTCTATCTTTATCGTAAATCTTTCTGATGACCTTTTTATATATAGTATTTGAGGTATGTCCTAAACCTGGCGGAAGTTTAAAATTAGCCTTTTCTTCATCACTCATATTGGCCAACCTATTAGCAATAGTTTCTAAACTTTGAATTGTTCTAGTATTAGCTTCCATATAATAATCATATTCATGTCTTTCATCTTCAATTCTGAAGAGGATTTCTTCATATTGGTTCTTACGATGTGCAATAAAACCAGATTCTTCAGATGCCCAAACAGGGTGCCCAACCCATTCATCATTGAAAACTTCCCAACAAATAGCATCCCTACCTGAACATGCCATGTGTGTTTGCGATTTTGGTAATTTTCTGTAAGATGGTCCACACGGTTTACACATTAATAAATCTAATGGCTGTTTTTTAATAGCAATATTTTCAATTCTTAGGGGAGTATCTTCCCAACCGACAAAGTCCTTAAACCATTGATACATTTCAGGCAAACCACCAATAAAACCACGCGTTTTTTCCATTAAGGTTCTTTTGTCAATGACATCACTATTGTATAGTCTAATAATTTTAAGAAACTCATTGTAAGTTTGTTTGTTTCCTATTGCCTTTTTCAATTTATCAAAAAAATTTAACTCGTTTGTAAGATCCGAATCAACAGCTCTTGGGTAAACAGGATCAGGAACACCAGGAAGTAAAGAAGGTATTTCCCTACCAGTGGTACGAAGATCTGAAACTGGGTAACTTTCTTCAATAACGTCATCTTTTTTCTTTCTTTCTTTTATCAACTGTTGATTTTCTTTTTGATACTGAGAGTCCAGTAAAGTTTGAGGTTGTGTTTGTCCTTGAGAGACTTGTTGCATTTGTTGTTGCATTTGTTGCTGTTGAAAAGCTTGCTGATATTGAGATTGCAACAACTCCTCTTGTCCATTTCTAAATGCAACAGGCTGAAAATTACCTACAGGTGGTAGTTGAACACCAGGACCAGTTTGATACATTTGTGGAGGAGGGGGTGGCGGTGGATGGGAAACAGTATATTCTTGTTGAGGTTCTCTAACAACAGTATTATCAGGCATAAATAACTTGAAGTCTTCAAGTAAATCAGGGGCATCTCTAAATAAAATTGAAATTTCATGGTAGACTTCATTAATTGGTTTAATACCCTTTTGATACATTTGCAAGTTTTCCAAAAACAATTTGTAAATGTCCGGTTGATTAGCATACCTTTGCTTAATTTTATTAACATAATTGATAGCTTGGTCAAATTCTGCAGGCGTACTTTGCTTTGATTCAATATTCGATTGTTGTTGTTGTTGCTGCTGTTGAGCAAGGTGTAATTGCTGTTGATAAGCCTGTTGGTCATAACTAGAGGGAAACTCCCCATTAGGGTAACCGTTATATTGGGCTTGTGCATGTAACTGATAAGCATAAGCTTCAGGTGCAGTCCCATCACCAGCGGGGATTTGATTTATAATAACTTGATGTTGTTGATGTTGTTGTTGTTGATGTTGTGCTTGCTGAAGTTGATGTTGTTGTTGCTGCTGCTGTTGTTGTTGTTGCTGTTGTTGTTGTTGTTGTTGCTGCTGTTGCTGCTGTTGTTGTTGTTGTTGATGATGTTGCTGAGAGAGTTGAATGCCAGAATCTGTTGGAACACTGTCTTTTCTAATAGAGGTACCCTGTGGTGTAGTCACAATAATAGTATTTGGATCCGTTGTAGAACATTCAATGGCAAAGCCTTGGGGTAAAAATGTGTTAAAACCATCAATAAGTTCTGGATGACCTTTAAATAAGGTTGATACTCTTTCAATAACTCCAGGAGTATCAATGCTGTTAAATGTTTTGCTAATTGTTAGTATATCATGTAATTGTAAATTTTTTAAAGGCTGTGTTGCACAGCCTCAAAGCATTGTCTCATTTATTGTCTCTTTTGACGAAATGATTATTGTGAAATCAGTACATACTTTTGTGACTTGAAGTCTTTCATAATATCTAAAAAATTGTTATAGATATCTGTCTGTTCACGAAACTGGAACTTAACTTGATCTAAATAATTAAGTGCATCTTTAACATTTAATGGTTTATAGGAGGCTGCTTTTTGATTTTGAGTTATCGGTTGAGTTGGATTGTTTGTTGGATCACTAAGCGTTTCAACATTTTCTTGTATATCAGCTTTATCGGATGGTTTCAGCTGTTGCTCCAAAGAAACAACTGATTGTTGTTGAAGCGGTGGCGCATTTGAAGACTCAATCTTATTTTTAGAAGAGCTATTATCAGAATTAGGAATACTCTTGGAAGATGCTTCGTTGATGATAGAGCTCGCAGGAGGCAAATTGACAGTTTCAGTATTTGGCGTACCAGAAACCTCAGCAGTGGTTTTAGCAGCCAAATTGTTAAATGACGGTAATGGAGTATTCGAGGGTTGAGATGATGGATAGTTATTGCTACTATACTGACTCAAATTCGCAAAAGGAGGCAACGCATATTGTTGTTGTTGTTGTTGTTGTTGTTGTTGTTGTTGCTTTTGTTGTCCTGTTGAATCTATAGTTTTGGTTAGTATTGCTGGTTTTGGTGAAGTGCCATCATGAATGTGCACTGTTTGTTGAAAATGGTACGCACCGTTTTCTAAAGCCGAGGCAGGCGGCAACATTGACCTTTGTTGCTGTTGCTGTTGTTTTGAACTGTTTAAAAATTTTTGTTTTAGTTTTGTTAGTATCCTGTTCATGATGTTAATTTTATGACCAAGATTTAAGAATGAAAGGGATGTTTTAAATTAAGATTAAAAGATCTCTTTAGTACGAAATCATAGTAAAATATATCATAAATAGATTGAGAAATAACATACATAGCAGAAGCATCAGTAGTATTCGTTGATTGTGATTGTGCTGTTGGAACAGCTGAATCTGTTGTTGTCAGATCTTGTTGATCGGAAGACATTTCACAATAAACTCGTTAAAAAATTAAAGTTGATTAAGATGTGTGTGTTCCGTTTGTCAATTCAAATCTGATGGCCGTATCCAAAAGTATCTGACTGTACTGACAGTAGAAATATCACTAGTTTTAATAAAAGAAAGACGTGATTCCTAAAGAGATGAAATTCGCTTTTAGGGGGGCCTGGTGCTTGAGAGGCAAAAAAAAATAGGTGCTACCTGAAAACAACCCTGCACCATTCAATACATTCTATTCTTTATAATCTGTTTCAAATGAACGCACCTGACCGTTTCGAACTCTTTATTCTCCCAGATGGAGTCCCTAAGCTTAACATTACACCTGATTCCAGAGTTCCTAACTGTATCATCATCAAGTTTGAAAGAGAAGATCATACATTGGGGAATTTACTAAGAAAAGAACTCATTAGTGACGAACGTGTCTTATTCGCCGCTTACAAGATCGAGCATCCCCTATTTGCAAACTTCGTTATGAGACTCCAAACCGAAGACAATTACAATCCAAGAGATGCTCTTAGGGATGCTTGCAATCGTTTGATTACGAAATTAAATATGTTGAACGAAAAATTCAAGAGAGAATGGGAATTAAAGGCCTTACTCGCTGGTACTGATGATGATAACGAACTTTAGTTACTCTTTTTTGTATTACTCTTTTGTATATTATATATGTTTACTCATAAAATTTAAATAACTAGGTATATTAAAAAAACCAAACTGGAAAGAAAAAAGCATATTACAAATATTGTTTGTGTTATCAATGATGTCAAACTGCATCAAATAATATGATATAAGTGTGGTAAAAAAACTTAGCATTTAATATTTAATCAATTATAATAAAGTTATTAATTGAATTTTGTTAGTTTTATTCGTTGGATACGAATTCTTTATATTATTGAAGAACTTAAAAAAAGTAAAAAGTCCAGCTAAAAATGTCAACATTAAGTTATTAGTAGAATGGATGCATAAATACAAACAAACAAAAGAAATAAAAACAAATTAAAACAGAGAGGAAAACCGAACAGACAAGCACAAATAACTAAACACAACTCTTTAAAATCAACAAATGGTATCAAATTCTTTTATTTTTCTATAGAACGAGGTAGGTATATTCTCAAGTTAACAAATAAATAACACCAACTATTAAACTCAAATGCAATATCAAAATAAAGTATAGGTTAAAAATAAAAAAAAACAGACCCAACTCACATAGTGAGTCTCTCCCTTAAAGTACGCTTAATAAAATCAAATTTTGCTGAGAAGTATGCATCAGGTGTTTCGTGAAAGTTACCAGACAGTAAAACATAATCCAATGGTAAAGTTTCAATATCTTTTTCTGGTGTTATATGTGTGATAATACTGCCATATTCAGAAACAACAATTTTATGGTGGTCCTTGAAATTAAACTGATAACTGCCATCACTTAATTCAAAGAGAACACCATTATCACTACGGTGATATCTTCTTAAAAATATTTCACCTGCTAGATTATTTGATATGCCGCTGTGAACATCACACAAATGTTGTGTCATATACTTTTCAAAGAAATCAACAACATGCATTTCATTTTGTAAACTCCTTGGAATTTCATTTACAGTGAAATGTTCACTATTCCAGCCACATTCTGAATCTGGGTGAATGTAGTAAACATCCTGGGTATCTCTTGATTTTAATACTGTATGACCTTCTTTGAATAAGACACCAATGGATCCTGTAGACAATTGATAAGCAAAACCATGCTTATTTGAATAATCGACCCATTTACTAATCAGCTGAGGTCTTTGCATTGTGGTACTATTTGATCTGATTTTACCAGCGGCAATCTTTTCAATGTTTTCTAAAGTTGTTGATAACGCTTCGTTTAAAACTCTAATCATCTTATGTTCATAATTAGCTTTCTCTAATTGATTACCAACTTTGGATTTGTTGCGGTTATAAGGTGTTACATTAACAGGTGAAACTTCTTTATACTTACTCTTCGTGTTATCTGGTGAAAGAGAATGTGGCAAAAGTGCTTTAGGTCTTTCACTGTGCAAATCGGTTTTAAGAATTTCAACAGGATTTTTAATTGTGTCGTTTATACCAACCTTTTGTTTTGCATTGGCAAAGTTAATCAACGATGCTTCCTTAGAAATCAATGCAATGTTTTTTGGTTCTTGTTTTAAAGATTCAATGGTGATACCTTCTGGAAATGGTCCACATCTGAACCAATCATAATTTAAGATTTCATCTAATGTTGGTCTTTTTAATGGGTCAGTTGATAAAAGGTCAACAATCAGCTCTTTTGCTTCTTGAGAAACGTTTGATGCATCTGGGAAACTAAATTCATTGTTCTTAATTCTTTCATAAATAACTTGGACATCTTTTGCTTGAAATGGTGGTTTACCAAATAATAAAGCATACATCATAATACCAATTGCCCAAATATCAACCTCAAAACTATGCCCAACATTTTTACCACCAAGAACTTCAGGTGCAATATAATTTGGAGTACCGCAGATAGTGTATCTTTTCTGTTGATTCGCACTGATTATTGATGCAAGACCAAAATCTCCAAGTTTTAGATCCATGTTAGGATCAAAAAAGATATTACCAAGTTTCAAATCTCTATGAACAACTCTTCTTCTATGTAAATATTTAATGGCACCAATAATTTGAACCATAAAAAATCTAGTTTCAGCTTCACTTAATAATTTTCTGTGTTTTAATAAATCCATTAAAGATTGGTATGGACAGATCTCTAAGAGAATATAAACATTAACATCATCTTCAAAACAATCAATAAATTCAACAATATTTGGGTGGTTCATACTCTTATGGATCTTGATTTCACTTAAAAGTTTAGTCTTAGTTTTTTCATTTTTGATTGATGCCTTAGCAACAGTTTTAGCAGCGAACGTACGACCAGTGTCATCTTTCATTTGAAAACAACGAGCAAACCCACCTTCTCCTAGAAAATGTCCTCTTCTATAACCTCTACCATGCCTATTCTTAACAATACTAGGAGGAGTTTTGCATAGTGATGATAATTTTTCTTTTTTCTTTCTTTTATTCGAATCTGGTTTAGAAATGGAACTTTTCACTGGAGTTGCTTTAGTCACTGGTGACTGTTGTAAATTAGATTTAACATTAATCTGAAGGTGATTCAGTGGTTGCAGAGGTCTGTTAGCACTCATTATGAAAAGGGTTTTATATTAAAGATAGATGGAGTACCCCGAATGGTATACAGCTGGTTAAAAAACAGTACAAACAATGAAAAACTTATGCACTATAAACTCTTTAAAAGTAGTAGCAGCTAATGAAGCTCGTTATATATTTGGGAACAAATGATAGATCAAAGAAAGAGTGTTTTGCTTTTTTCCCAAAGTCAACACTGTTTTGCCTTCGCGTGTTTACCTTATGCCAATAAAGGCAATATTTTGTTGATGTCTCGCTCAATTAAGAAAACTGCCTTTTTGGGTTCAATTATTTCTTTAGGTGAGGCTATTCAGTGGGGTCTGAAACACCTCCGTTCGTTAAGCAATAAGTGCATTCACTCTCTTTGCAATCAGGCGAGTCCTGAATCTTGGCAACTCTTTCATCTCCACGTCCCTTTCTTAACAAAATACGTGTTTGCGATGCGTGTGCAAGAATATGTCCTCCAACTGGTTTACGACCATCAACACTTGCAAAAAGTGCACTGGCACCTGGATCGGACTGCACCTGGTTTGTAAGAAACACTGCACAATTAAACTCTTCTGCCATACGTGATAATCTAGATAAGTGCTGATTTAACTTTTGCTGCCGTTCTCCTAATTCTCCTCTTCCTGAATAATCAACTCTAAAAAGGGCGATTATAGAGTCAACGATAATTAACTTATAACTACCCTCGGACAAATATAATCCCAACTGCTCAACCAATTCATGTTGATGTTCACTATTTAATGCTCTAACATATGAAATATTTTCAAGGCATGAGATTGGATCCATGCCAAATCTTTCAGCAATTGCAGTGATTCTTTCAGGTCTAAATGTACCCTCAGTATCAATGTAAGCAACTTTACCCTCTGCACCACCCATATTTTTTGGCATTTGTGCAGTGACACATAAAGTATGAGACATCTGTGTTTTACCTGTTCTAAATTCACCAAATACCTCTGTCATTGACATTGTGGATATCCCCCCACCTAACATTTCGTCAAATGCTTTACTTCCTGTCGAAATGTGAAGTACTCTTTGTCTCATTTCAGACTGAGCTAAAGCAGAAACAAATCCTGGATTCATTAACTTGGCCGCAGCTTCTTTGATTTTTTCTACTTTGGCTTCACTCAAACCTTTAATTTTAGACATATTTCTTCTTGTAGTCGACAAAACAGTCTATTAGTTTAGTTAGTTTTTGAATTGTAAATAAAAGCATACTCGTTGAGAAACAATGAGCAGAGAAGTTAATATTAACATACAGCGACTGAATATATTCCTCCAGACTTTAATTTAGATATGTCACCAGCATTAACACCAAGATCTTGAAGTTGATCAACTAATAACACTGTTTCAGACATTACTTTCTTGTGTTTTAAAAAAGAGCTAGTGTAAACTTTGGAAAAAAATGAGCAGTGAAAATTAGAATATGTTCATATTCTTTTGTTAAGCGATTAAAAAAGTGCTCAGCTTATTTTGGTAATATATTATTTTATAATTATCTCAATATTCAATAATTAGAGAATTAACTATGAATATAACAATTGTTTACGTATTTAGTATATATGTTTAAGTATTTACAGGTTTTAAAAATTTTTTTGGGTACATTATTTACTTAGAGATTTTGATGTATCTTCATATGCTAATGAACAGAACATGATTAGTCAAATATTTTAAATTTATGATTCATAGACTAACATTTTATAGCTAAATTAAAAAAAATATGTGATACTTGCTTTAATACTAACAGTTATAACCTTTACCGCATAGAGCTAAGGTATTTTTCTTGCATCAACAAATTATCATTATCAAAAAAACTGATAGTATTTGCATCAGTGTATAAAGGGATACTAAAATCATACACTAATGACAAATATGTTTTAGAGAACTGTCTTGTTAAAATAACCATTTAGATTAAAATATTTATATATTAATGTTAGATGAGACTGGAGCTATCATTTGATTCTATGTTTACAGATAGTCAACGTTGCAGAATCTATTTCTATTGTTGCCAACTATCGTATTTGTCTTTCAATTCATTAGTTTTTTGTGACTTAACACTAAAATAATCTTTTAATTGATGTATATATATTCATTGATCATTTTACAAAAAAGAGTGTGAAGTTCCAAGTTTACTCCTTTACATCCACCTACTTTCCTTAGCACTTAGAAAAAATTAATGAGCCATTGATCGTTCAACGGATAGTGTGATTACGTAAATTTACAAATAACCTCGACAAATAGTAAACGGTAAAAGACCATAATTTGTACATTAGACTATGGTATGCAGAACACCACTGATGGCAAACCAGCCAACTGTATTCTTCGAATAGGCGCTAGGACAATAGAGTTTGGAATAGAAGGTCATTTCAAGCCACTTTTTAGCGGCAACATTCACCACTTTAAAGGAAAGTCTGCAAATATCAAAACTGATAACACTCGTTTCAAATTAGAATACTCTTTTGGTACAAATCATGAGATGTCAACTACTATTGATAAACAGTTTGCTGCTGATATTCAATGTATGAATCATATTTTTCCACCTTCTATTCTAACATTTATTGATAAACAAGCAACATTGGACTCTTACAAATTTCAATTGAGAGTAATTATGCATGATATGTTCTTCAAATCAGGAATCAGTTCCCTAAATGTTAAGTTAGTGCTAATATGGTGTGAAGAAACTCCAAAAATCTATTTAGATTCTATCATTAATGTACTTTTGCATGATCTTTTATTGAGAGCTATTGTTGTGGTACCAGACTCAGTTATGTGCTCATTGAGTGCAGGAATAGGTATCACAATCAACCCACTTACGCTTGGAAGTTTAATAGTTGATTTTGGTTGGAGATACACTCGCATTAGTATTGTTTATGATAATAGAGTATTGATGGAATATAACAAATTGACAGTCAGAGGTGCGTGTGAAGTTCATTATAAATTGCTAGAAGCATTCAATAATTTAGGCGTTGGATTTAAAGAAGTAGAAAAACTAATAAAAAATCTAAAGAGTTTTAATGAAGATTCTAACAGTATTATTAACTTTTTGGGAAAGCACGTTAAAGAATCTACTATTGTTGATTATATTGCTAGCACATTGTTTCCTCGATCGAACATTTTGCTGGAAAATAATGAAAGTTCTGCTATTGATTTGATTTTAGAAACACTTGATGAATGTCCGATTGATTTGGTTCCAATATTAAAATCCAACATAGTAATAGTAGGTGGATTTTCGAATATACCTGGATTCTCATCCTATGTCATGAATAAGTTGAACGAAAATAAAAATGGACACTATTTATCAAGTATACGGTCTATGGGTTCTTGGGTAGGTGGTAGTTTATATTCAAACTTGATTTTACGAGAGTCACAACGTCATATACAAATTCCCGAATTTAGAAGAGAAAAAAAAATATCTAAATAGTATCAAATTAAAGCAAAAATATATATCAAAACTTATAAAAACAGTTTTACTGGGCTTTAAGAAACGAATACTCTCTTCTATATTTGTAAGCACTGTTTCCATTTTTATAGTGGGATATAATCTCCTCTTTGAATTCGTCTGGTACCATAGCTAAATTCAAATTGTATTCATTAGTTGGCCTTGTAGGTTCACTAAACAAACTAGGGTCATAAAATTTGTCCCATGGATATCTTTTTAAATATTCTTCTTTATCAATACCAATAATAGGATCTAAAACCCAACGCAAATTTGAGAACCAACCTTTTAACTCCTTGAACAAATCGTTTTCTTTTCTGATACTGTTATTAGCTTCTTTTCTTTCCCTTTCTTCTTCTATTTCTAGCTGATTAAATTCATATGCAAAAATGTTCAGCAAAATTCCCTCATCTGTTGGCTTATACGGATTAAATTCATTTACATGGTAAAAAGGACCAGCACTATAGTCAAATTCCGTAGAGTTTTCTTTTAAAATAAAAGGTGCATCATCATCAGCCAAAGTTGTCACTATCGGTTTTATTTCTACGTCAACAAACCTTTTTCTTACTTTATGCTCAACTTCAAAAGTTTTACCATCTGAAGCTGAACCAAATTGTTCAGGTTCATAGAAACTTTGTTTATTTTTTTCAACAATCATAGAAACTCGATCTGTCTTGATTTTTGGTGGATTTCTATTCCGTGCTAAAGACATTCCACGAAAAAAAATATTATCCGTATCTTCATCATCAGCACAACTCATCTCCAATTCATCATTTTCATCTCGTATTCTTTTACCTATCTCAAGTACCATCCCTTGTTTACTTAACTTTTCACTTTTTAAATCAATATTTTTAAAAGTCTTTGATTCAATTTGGTAATTTAAACTATGCGTCATAGTAAAGTACTTAGAATCAAGAGGTTTTTCGTTTTCTTTGTCATTATGTTTCCTCTCCATTAAAGTATTGCTTGATTTAAATTTCTGTGAAGTTAAAGAGCCTGGCCTTTTATATGACATACTTATACCAAAAATATATCGACAAGGGCAAAAATGAAAACATTAAAAATAATTAATGAGCTTTTGTTTTTATCCAAATATTAAAATTTAACATGAGTCACGTGATACAACATAGAAGGAGTATCCGAATAGTATAGTAAGAACCAAACAATATATATATAAATTTGCCAATTCTTAATTCAACAATAGAAAAGTAACAATATATCACAGTTGCTTGAAAAGCTGCAAAGTATCCACACAAATTTCCAAACAACACACAATAAAATAAATAAGACCGTTCTTTATTTGGAAATTTGTGTGGATAAAACTCCTGCACTCATAAGTGAGCCAGCATAATCCTTCAAATATACAGTCTCAGTTTTTATATCTTCACATTCATTTTCTTTGCTTCTGATTAAAGTTATTAAATGTTCTATTTCCTCTTTTCTTTGAGTAATTTGACTGAAATGATAATTTTCCTCTGTTCCAGACACATTTTGAATTTCCTTAGTACTATCTGGCATTTCAAATTGTTCAAATATGTAAGTATTGGTTTATGAATTAGCAAAGATAGTAATCGAAAAAATAAGGAACTACTGTTGATAGGTAAAAAATTATACCAAGACTTTTCAATTTTGGCCACGTCTATTTTTTTATTACTTTTTGTACAAGTGCGGATTTGTTGATACTATATAGTATCCATTTTTTGCAAATATTTCAATTCGACAAAATACATATACTTAAACTCTAATGTCTAAGGAAGATTTATTGAAACCGGATGCCAATAATGCTTCAAACTCCAACACTGAAAAAAGGTCTAAAAAAAATAAAAAGGCAAATTCGGGAAAAATGTCAAAGGAAAAGCTGACACCAGAGTATATTGCACAGAAGCGAAAAGAGCGTGAAACGTTAAAAGCTTTGAAAAGACAAGCATTAATAGACAATGGTCTTGATCCTGACAATCCTGAAGGATCTAATTACATTAAAAGACAGTTGCTTTCAATTCCACGAGATTCCACAAGCAAATCAAATGTATCAGTAAAAATTATGAGTTATAATCTTTTAGCTCAAGCATTGATTAGAAGATCATTATTTCCCGAAAATGGTGATATATTAAAATGGCATAAAAGGTCCAAAGTATTGCTTCAGGAAATCAAAGATTATGATTGTGATATTATGTGTCTTCAAGAAGTTGATTACACTCAATATAAAACGTTTTGGAGACCAGAGTTTGAAAAAATTGGATATCATACAAAATTCAATAGAGGACATGATAAAAATCATGGTGTTTCTATTTTCTTCAAAGATAAAATGTTTACAGCTATTGACACTTGCTTGATTGATTTTGACAAGGAAAAATCAGGTAACATTTCACCAAGAACAGTCACAAAAAATGCAGGTTTAATTTTAGGTTTAGCATTGAAAAAAGACCCAACTAAAGTCTTGACCGTGGGAACAGCTCATTTATTTTGGCACCCATTTGGTACATATGAGAGAACAAGACAGACTTATATTATTTTGTCAAAATCAGTTGAATTTGAAAAAAGAATTCGTACTTTACATCCAAATGTTAGTAAGATATGGAAGTTTTTTTCTGGTGACTTCAATTCACAACCTTTCGATGCTCCTTACCTTTCAATATCTTCAAAACCAGTGAAATACGATGAACGTTGTCTGCGTGTTATCTCATGTTCTACATCATATGTTTTTTCCAAGAGGAGAGAGGGCGAAACTGGTGAAGACGAAGAAGGCGGAAATATTGAAAAGCACGGAGAAAACCAACCAAAAGACCCTGTACCAATACTGTTTTCACCGACAGAAGAGCAGACTAAATTAGTTAATTCTATTGAAAGACTGCATAATGAATTGCCATATAGAGCGATTTCTTTATATTCTGTTGGGTACAAATCAGTTGATCCTATGAATGCTGGTTTAGATAACGAAAGAGGTGAACCATTTTTTTCAAATTGGGCACATAGTTGGAGAGGTATGTTGGATTATATTTTTCTTATTAAAGATTGGACTGTAGGAGAAGATGCCACCGATGTTGACTCGTTATCTAAATTTGAATCTGAAAACGACATCATTCTTGAAAAATTATTGAAGCTACCTCACCCCAAAGAAATGGACAAAGGGCAACCCAGAGAAGGCGAGTATCCAAGTGATCACTTGTGTTTAATTGCACAACTTGGCTTAACTGTGTAAACGAAAATTTATAAATATCAAATCCTATAAATAATAAAAATGCTATTCAAGTAAAATTAACTCCGCAATTTCACCACCATGAGAACTATTATCTTGATCAATTACACCTATTATGCTTAAAAGTATATATCTACTTTCAATGTCTTCATTAAAGTCAAAAGTCGTGTAATTTCTATCAGCTAATACCACTTCTGAATTTAAAACGTAAGGACTAGACACTGCAACTTTATGATTTGAAAAAAGAGTTCTTTTGTTTTCCAAAGCATTCGTATCGCTGACAATAGATAATGAAAACCGAGCAGCTGGTCTAGAACCCCAAATAATAGCCCCTTTGCTAAATTTTTTAGTCACCTCTAAATCAATCAATAACGAAGCTTCAATATCCTTAGAAGCACTCTGCCAAATCGTTGAGTTGTCTCCATCAATGACAGCCTGAACAACATCACCATCCATACCATGATTCATAGCAGTAACTTTAGATTGACATTCAGTCAATGAGCCTTTGATATTAAAATCTGAAACAAATAATGGAATTAGTAAAGCATCAGTAAGATTAAATAATCCACCTTTTTGGTTTCTATGATCAATGTAAATCGGCAAAGGATCCCCTTCACTTTTTTTAACCATTTTCATGTGAGTTGAATTAAGTGTAATAGTAATCGATTGATTTAAATATTTGAAACCATTTATCACAAAATCACTTTGAAACAACGGTAAATGAACAGGATCAACATGTAAAACTCTCATGAACTCATCATCCAGTAAAATGTAAGAATATCTAATACCCATAAGACCATAATAAAAACCTTGAATAATACCAGCATGACCAGTGTTAAACGGGAATGCAGGATGTGTGCCTCCATTGGTATCAAAATTATCATTATTTTGTTCACTCATCTGAGCAAACGGAAATCTTATAAATGGTTCATATGATTTTTTCAAATATGTCATATGACCACAACCAAAACCACTTAGCTTTTGTGACACAGCACTATAAACAGGATATGACATTGCAGGGCCTTGTGACGTTTGATGATCAGAATAATAAATTAAATCATTAAGGGCTCTTTCTTTATCATAACCAAAATATTCTGCCAAGAATCGGTCCTGATCATCAATATAACTTATTAAAACAACATCTGCCTGCTTAACAATAATATCATTGGTCATTTCTGAATATTCTAGAGTAAGATTCTTTGAAGAAACTGGTAAATACATAGCCTCCATAACATCAATCCATTTATCTTCAACAGGTTCTTCAATCAACTCTCCTATAATAGTAGCCCATTTCATTACTTGAGCAATACCAACATTTGTATAGGCAGCATTATTTTGAAAATTAGCGTATTCATCAGGATCAGTTAAATTATGCGTTTCGTACTTCTCAATAGTGCTATTCCATTGCACATAATCAACAAAGAAATTAGCTGTATCAAGTAAAATTGGCCAGCCATGTATTCTAAGAGTTTCTTTATCGATTGCACCGGATAAATATAATTTCCAAACAGAATAACATATGGCAACATTTATATGGTATTCATAATCAACGCAAGGACCCGTTCCAGTACAGTTGCCAAAACGACCTGAAGTCCAAGGATAAAGCGAACCTATATAACCATAGCTTATTGCATTATTCTTAGCTTGTTCGTGCAGGTAAGATCTATATTTAAGAGCAGAAACAGCACTTTCTGGTGATATTGGAAGTAAAGCAGGAACTATCCAAAAATCCATGTCCCAAAACAACATACCTGCATATGAATCTGAACTAAGACCTCCAACAGACATTGCTGCTGTTAAATTAGTAAGAAAAGGCCTAGTATTTGTAAGTAAGTGATAAATAGAGGCTTCAATAGAAATTTGGGCCAAAGGGTCAGATTCCAAGGAAACACTTACATCACCCCAGGTATTGTTCCACGAATTTAAATGTTCTTTCAAAAGATGCTCGTAACCAAATATTATAGAGTTTTCCACTGTTTTCTTTGAAAATTCAAAAACTTCATGAGTATCGTTTGTACCGAGCAAGTCACTTGACGAAATACCAACATACTTGAACAGCGTAACGTTTTTGTTCACACAAATTTCAGTTTTTTGACCAATTATTGTTTCAGTAAGTTGAAAGGTTGAACTATCCATAAAATCATTTGCCATTTTTAAAGAAGAATAGATAACAGCAGTAGCATAATCAACACCTTCTGGTGACACCATCATGTAAATGTCAGAACCTTCAATGCCAAGACCTTTTAATTTACATCTTTCACAGGAATCCGAATCTAAAAACTGCTCAACAGTTAAGTTGAAATTATTAGTACCTATTGGGGAAAATACGAGTTTCATTAACCCTAACGTTTCTATGCTTCTATGAGCCAACACTGTGATTTCTATTGCTAACACGTCCAACCAACTATATTGTGTAGTAACAAAACCGCCACTCATATCTAAAGATTGAGTATAATTTTTAATGTCATTTAGATCAGTGATGTTTGTAATTTTAGGATTTAATGTGTATTCTATACCGTTGATTTTCAACGTTAATCTCAAATCGGTCCATTGGGGGATAGATGAAATTACACTTTCATGTCCCCCTTTATCTAAAACTTCTGGAAAATTTGTACCTGTAGTGTTCGGTTGAGAGTTGTAGAAACCAGCAATGAATGCACCTGAATATCTGTTATTAAAAAGAGGCCAACCGTTACTTAATAAAGCGCTTGATTTATTGGAATTTTGATCATAAGTAAATCCAAAACCAAGGTTTGGAATCCTAGATCCAATCAATCCATTTGAAACATATGGTTGTTCTTTAAATGTATTATAATTATTGTACTTAGTTTTTTGAAAGAGTCTATTTTTCAAATCAACATTTGATGAAGTTGAGTTATCAATATATATATCGACAGCTCGAACTAAAGCTAGTAAAAAAAAGCAAAAAATAGAATATTTCATTATAGTGTTCATTGTTTTGGATCATTAACAACTATAATTAGAATTCATTTTTGAGCTAGTAATTTGTGGTTGGTTTATATAGATAACGAAATTGAAATAGCAGAACAAAAATAGCAGAATGTACGTCATATCAAAATTCCAAAAATACAAGTGTTACCCCACTTTTGATAAAATGTAATGACGCTAATTGGATTTATTTTTGTTTATTAGCAGAATAAATGAAAATGTATGGTTCCAGTAATAAATATCCTACTAAGTGGTCATGGGTTATAAAATCATTCTTCAAAGCTCAAAAAATAACTTTTGTTTAAAAAATGTGTCACATCTTTTCAAAATACAAATATGTAAGAAAATAAATAACAAACTATAGTTACAGATGAAGAAACAGTTCGTTTCTGGAAAACCTGCACCTGCTATCTTTTATATAAAAGGTGAGTTGTCAGATTCAAGAGTTTCCAAAAAAGGCAAATCGACGGGTCGATCGCGAGGATGTAAACAAAAGGATGAAGCGCCAAAACTTTGATCAAAACATTCCTACTTAATCAGACACGTACGTTTCACGCTGACACAGTTCTCTCGTCAACGCATAACGAACAAAATATCAATACAACTATAAAATGAGAGAGGTTATTTCTGTCAATGGTATGTTTTTTAAAGCTTTTAAACTTTTTTTTCGTTGTTAATTGAATAAATCTTTTCAGTTGCCTTCCTTTTCAAAAGTGAAACATTTACTAACAACAACATGAACTATTACAATAGTCGGTCAAGCTGGTTGTCAAATTGGTAACAGTTGCTGGGAGTTATATTCCATGGAACATGGTATTACACCGGATGGTTATTTGCAAGATGGTCTTAATAGACCAAAAGGTGGTGAAGAAGGATTTTCAACCTTTTTTAGTGAAACAGGCGCTGGTAAGTACGTTCCAAGAGCCCTTTATGTTGATTTGGAACCGAATGTTGTTGATGAAGTTAGAACCGGTAAATACAGAAATCTGTTTCATCCAGAACAGTTAATAAATGGTAAAGAAGATGCTGCAAACAACTATGCCAGAGGTCATTATACTGTTGGTAGAGAATTATTAGACGATGTCAATGACAGAATTAGAAAAATGGCAGATCAATGTGATGGTCTTCAAGGTTTCCTTTTTACACACTCTCTTGGTGGTGGCACAGGTTCAGGTTTAGGTTCCTTACTGCTTGAACAATTTTCAAATGATTACGGTAAAAAAGCAAAATTAGAATTTGCTGTATACCCAGCTCCTCAAGTAAACACTTCGGTAGTTGAGCCATATAATACTGTTTTGACAACACATACCACCTTAGAAAATGCAGACTGTACCTTTATGGTTGATAATGAGGCAATTTACGATATGTGTCGTAAAAACCTTGGCATCGCCAGACCAACATTCAATAACTTAAACAGTTTAATTGCTCAAGTTGTTTCATCAGTCACTGCTTCATTGAGATTTGATGGTTCTTTAAATGTCGATTTGAACGAGTTCCAAACTAACTTGGTTCCATACCCAAGAATTCATTTCCCATTGGTTTCATACGCTCCAGTTATTTCAAAGGCTAGAGCTAATCACGAATCAAATACTGTTGCTGAGATTACATCTGCTTGTTTTGAACCAGGTAACCAAATGGTTAAATGTGACCCTAGATTGGGTAAGTATATGGCAACATGTTTGCTATACAGAGGTGATGTTGTAAACAGAGATGTTCAAACTGCTGTTGCTACTGCTAAGTCTAAGAAGAGCGTTCAATTGGTTGACTGGTGCCCAACTGGTTTCAAAATTGGTATTTGTTATCAAAAACCAACCCAACCACCTGAATCAGAACTTGCTGATGTTGACAGAGCTGTTTGTATGCTTTCTAACACCACCGCTATTGCAGACGCTTGGCAAAAAATTGATCATAAATTTGATTTGATGTACAGCAAGAGAGCTTTTGTTCATTGGTATGTTGGTGAAGGAATGGAAGAAGGTGAATTTTCAGAAGCTAGAGAAGATTTGGCTGCTCTTGAAAAAGATTATCTTGAATTAGGTGGTGATAACTACGCGGATGAAGAGTATTAGATAAAAGTTAATAACTTATTAAACCTTCTTTGATCATTATTGGAGCTGTCATTTTCTGTGTGTTTTGTGATATCAAATTGTTGTCTTTGTTTCTTTTTTTTCTGTAATGGGTCTTATTTGTCTATCAATGGCACTTTACTTTGAACTGTTGTTAATTTTTGTTAACAGACTTATCCTATTACCTGTGTTTAATCTTTATAGCATTATGCTTTTTTATTTTCAAACAGATTTAATTATTCAATACTCGGAAATAGAAGTTTTTTCCGAAAGTGTTAATTTTTTATAACCTATCTCTTTAGGCCTTCATTAAAAATGGTTTCTGACGAGTCTAATGCAAGAGTTAAAAAGACAAGAAAAAGAGTTCCCACATCTTGTGATCAGTGTAGGAAGAGAAAGCTTAAATGCGATCGTGACAAGCCTTGCTCAAATTGCGTCAAAAGTAGTACAGAGTCGTTATGCAAATATGTTTTCAATGAAAAAGCACATATTAAATCACCAAAGGTTACTATGAATAGTGAAATTATCAAATTGAAACTGAAAATTAATCATCTCGAAAGAATATTGCATTTAAATAACATTGATATTTCTGATTACAACGATCTCTTTGCGACTGATAGTCCATCAAGCACTACCGAATCAATAAAATCTGAAGATTTGTCTGATCCTGTGTTATCATTGACAGAGAAGTTTGACGCTTTGGTCGTTAAAGAAAGTAGGATTTTACATTCTGGTTCTACTTCTTACGTGGCATTTGTGAATTCTGATGATCAGCTTAGCACGATATTCGAACATTACTTTAGAAAGCACCATAGCAATTATGATACATATTTACAAAGGCAAAAAATCAAAGCCATTGATATGGTAGACCAACCTAAAGCTTTGCAAATGTCATTGTTGATGAATAATTCTTTGATTGAAGCAAATACTTGTGGCCATAACGAAAAACTGACCAAAGAATATAAAACTAGTTCGTCAGAGTCTAAGGCAGTATTTGATATTATTGATAGTATAAATAAATTGCTTCCTCCAATGTTTGCTATAAATTCCTTAATTGATCGTTTTTTTAAATTTGTGTATCCAATGCTTCCATATGTTAATGAAGAGATTTTTAGAGAAGAATTAGAATTGGTTCTGATTCCTAAGGAAAATGGTGAATGTAAGGTTTCAATTACTCACTTTCAAAATGCTTCAATTATAAGTTTACTTCTTATCTTATTACGCTTCTCTTATTTAACATTGAACATCAGAGATATAAAGGAAAATTCTATAAACGTTGACGATACAAATATTTCTTTAATGGTTAACAGTGAGATTGAAATTAATAGCAACTTTGTGTTCTTAGCTAAAAGCTTACTAATGAACTTACCTGGAAGTGAAAGTATTTTTAAGAAAGTTTCTTTAAGGAATATTCAAGTACTTTTGTTTTTAAAATTATACCAAACATATTCACCAGAGTTGCATGACGAAGGGAATGAGAACTCTCTTACATTGGCTTTAATTATTCAAATGGTAAGATCCCAAGGAGGGGGGTTAGATCCTACTCAATTTCCTCTCATATACACAGATGATCGAGAAATTACCGTTAAAAGACGTATATTTTACAAATTATTAGTGCTAGACGCTATATGCTCTTTTGATTATGCTTCATCGCTGATTATTCATAATGATGAATGGACAATGAAACTCCCAACTTTAAACGAAAGGGACTCGAAAATTTTGAAGGATTCCAAAACAAATTCATCTGTATTTCAATCTGAGGAAGAAAAGAAACACTTGCTTTTAGAAAACTCTATAAATGATGATATTGTTCTGGAATATGAGTTTTATAAGCTTGCCAGAGAGGGATTATCTGTTTTTCAAAATTTTTCAGGATCAAATAAAAAATCACAATTTTTATCGGTTGTTCAAAAAATGGAAGATTTTGTATATAATAAAGTACCTTCTTTTCATGAAATAATTAATGAGGTAAAAATTGAGGAAAATTCATTACATAAAGCTAGTTCAAGAATTCGAACATTGGAAGTTAGGTTGAATTTTTTGATTTTTATTCAATCATTTTATTATCTTCTCTACTTAAATGAAAAAGGTAACGAGACTTCTAGGGATGTTTTTAAGTTTGCTTTAAAAGCTACAGAAAGTTCAATGATTATATTCAAATTAGCATATGACTACACGAAATTCATGAAACAAAAAGCTAAAGAAAGTTCAGAATCAAAATCGTACAAAAACTTCAAGTTGTTTTCTAATAATTTAGAATGTTTTATTTTCAACAAAATTCAATTGGCCTTCCAAAGATCAATTATGTGGATTGCTTCTATGTTTTTAAGAAATTTAGATGATAATACAATCACAGTTGAACAACTAATGAAAGATTTTGGTAATGGTATTGATTCAACTATGGTTTTAGCCTGGTTTAATACCGATTTATCATCTATCAATTCAGGGTTGAATAATAAAGAATTAATGATTTCTGTGTTTTCATACACAAAGGACATATTTTTTATGCTTCAAAGCATGAAACATATTTATTTTATTGCTTGGAGAAATAGCACTTTTATTCAACTTTTTCTAAACACCTTCAAGTTAGAAGATAATAAATCATGCCATGAGTACATGAAATATGATATTAATAGTATTTTCCCAGTACCATTTAATGATATATCACATATTGAGGACTATTCTAGTTCATCCTTACCAAATTCTAATATCAATTTTACCGATTCTTTAATAAAAGGGGAGTCAAATACCTTTGAACCGTTTAACATAAATCCAATTGATGTTTTGAACCCTAAATATCAAACAGAAGATGTTCAAATGGGTGACACGCAAGATATGAAGGATCTTTTTTATGATGATATTGATAATCTAGTGGATGACATTTTTGTTGAAAATCTGTTAAAGTCTGCCGTTTACAAAAATTTCGACTTGTTCAATCAATATGATTATAATAATGATCTATTAGTGAAAGGCTACATGGATGATCTTGATTCTGATTTTTACAATACATCACCAAGCACTCACTCAAAGCAATCTGTTTCTGTGCCATCTAATTCTACGATGGATATGGGGAGGACAACTCTTTCCTCTGTGAATATAGCTGATCATGCTCCTATTTCACCAGAGACAACATCATTAATTAATTCTTTAACTTTTAAAACTAATGAAGGGGAAGAAAATGATGATGTGATCGGTATTAACGGAGAGCAGATGTTAAAGGACATGGGGATGATCCCAAGTATGATTCATCAAAACCAAAAACGCTGATATGTTCATTTTTCTTAACGAAATTTTGCATTTAGCATGAACTCTCCAAAGACCATTTTTCACATGAACATATATATATATATATATTTGTTCTTAAGGATATCAAACTTTTCCTTATTCATAAAATGTATGCTGAGCACTCTTGCCGGAAGTAAATAAACTTGACATATCTGTTATTTCCGCAACGTATAAAAAAAAGGTCGCATCATTTCAATTTTTTAGGGTGGCAAATGGATAAGACGTAAACTGTTGTAATTATCAAAATGTTGAATAGCAATGTTCCAACTGGTATTAAGAAATCAAGAAATAGGATTCCGGTTTCTTGTCAAGAATGCAGAAAGAGAAAAATGAAATGTGATAAAGGGAAGCCTTGTTCAAGTTGCATTAAAAACGACTGTGTCGATTCTTGTGTCTACATAAAGGATTCTTTAGAGCCAGCAAGCAAAACTACACCAAAGAAACCCAACCTAAAGAATGAGTTAATAAAACTTAAGATGAAAGTTAATCATATGGAAAATGTTATGAAGTCCCATAATATCGATATTACTAAATTTAATGATGATGACACATTGTTTAACAAGGTTACTAATACTGGTGATTTAGATGATGAAGAGATGTCTTCATTATTAGAGAAGTTTGATACTATGATTATCAAGGAAAATAATACATGGAGGTCTGGACTTATTGGATGCTGGTCTTTGACTGCTAAGGATAAAGAAATTAGCACATTGGTTAAGCCACTCTTGGCACATGCTGAGATTCAATATACCCACTATATGAATATGCAAAAGGTTAAGGTTTCTGATTATCCTTTGGAGATGAGTCAAGCTGATATTTTAAAAGCAAATCCTGTAGTATTGTGTAACTTCACAGAAACAGATGACGATAATGCTGAATTTTTAAAAACACTCGAAGAAATCAACAGAAATCTACCACCCCTTTACATCATGAACTTGTTAATTGATAGATTTTTCAAATATGTTTATCACTATTTACCATATGTTCACAAAGAAGTATTCATGGAAGAACTTTCAAGAGTTTTAATTAGACCAGCTAATGGCGAAGTTAAGGTTGGTGTTACTCATGTTCAAAATGCTTCAATTATTTCGTTGCTGTTACTGATACTAAGATTTGGATATATGAGTATTCAAAATGATTCTGATGTGGTAATTACTAAAGACGCATCTTTTATTATTTCCGAGAAGTATAGCAAACTTGCCAAAAAATTGCTTGATAGTATCAAAGGGCCTGAATCAATTGATAGGAAGATTACTTTAAGGGTTATTCAAGTTTTATTGCTTTGCTGGTGCCATGATATTTATTCTTCAGAAAGCATTCCTTCTAATATAACTGCTGTTTTAGAAATCTCAAAACTAATAACGATGGCAAGACTAGCTGGTATATTTAGAGATCCAAGTAACTATGAAAATAAAATATTCAAAGATGAAAGACAACATGATGTTATGAGAAGAATTGCCTTTAAGTTATATTTACTTGATTGGCAATCAACATTTCAGAGCAATTCTCACCTCTTAATATCTGAAAATCAATTAGATGTGAGAATGCCCCAATTGAGTGCGACTGAAAAAGCAAAACTTCAAGCATTCAAAAATGGTGAAAGTTTAAATTGTTCATTAGACGAATTAAGAATGTTGATGGTCGAAAATAATATTAACTCAGATACTATATTAGAATACGAAGTTTCTCTTTTGATTAGAAAATGTTTTAATATTCTTCAATGTAGTAACAAAAGTGCATACAAAAAAGATTTAATTGAAGCTCTTGAGGAATTGGAAAGATTTGCTGATACTAAAATTTCTTATCTTCATGATTTGCTTCAAAAGCATTGCTCAGTGCACATTAATCAATTGAGTACAATGTTTGGATGCTCATCTGTCAGAGTTTTGGAACTTCGATTGTCAATTTTAGAATTTTTTATTACAACAAATTACATGCTTTATTTGAATGAAGAACTTAATGGCTTCCATGATACCGATGAGTTTAATAATGCTTGTGTAAAAACAACTGAGTATAGTTTGCACTATTTGAAATTTGTTCATGATTATTCATATTACATTAAGAGAATGAAGTATGGATATGTTAGTGATATCAATACATCAAACAATGATGTTTTCCATATGTTCAAAATTTTTTCACAAAATTTGGATGCTTATATTTTTTCTTTTGTCAGTAGAGGTTTTGAGCATGCTTTATGCTGGTTGGGCAGTGTTTTTTACAGAAGTGCCAAAACTAAGAACTTAAATCTGGATATACTAGTTGAAAAATTTGGAAATAATAACGATTCAACAGCAGTTTTACAATGGTTTTTGGGTTATGATAAATGGAATTCCTCTAGGAGTTTTAATGAACAGTTTCCAACAATATTGATGGCTTTTATAAAGCAGTATTATGTTTCTCTATCCTTTTTAAAAAATGATTTTGTTGATGCAGCTAAGAATTGGTTTATGATTAAAGTGTTTATCAAAAGTGCTATAATTTTTGAGAATGATACTTATAACTTGTACATAAAGAGTGAATTTGGTGAAAATACTGTTAAGGATACAGATATTAGTGTTTGTGGTGTTACAGAAATGTTGGATAAAAAGGAAATTGAAATGACTAAAAATGAATTGTCTGATACCAAAGATTTTAAATTTGATTTTCTTGATCAAGCACCATCAGATATTGACAACTTTTACCAACAAATAATGGAAGAAATTGATTTACAAAAGGTTGATTTAACACATGTTCCGTTTAGTGAAGATATACCCATGCCCTCTATGACGCCTATTGAGGGCCAATTTGAGTCGCCAATGGATAATCAATCATCAAGCGCTTTCAGCACGAACTCATATACCCCAGATAAGGAATTTGAAGGTAACCAACAACAAATGGAATTTGAAGGTAACCAACGACAAATAGAATTTTTTGTTGATAAAAATCAACCTCTTGGTGGTATATTCAGTGGTTTAACGCCGATAATTGAAAATCAACTGGATGAATTTAAGAAATGAGCTTTAAGGACTAATATATAAAATAAAACATTTAATACATAATATTATAAGTATTTTTTCCTCTTTTTTTTGCTTAGCAATAACAAAATGACATTACAGTTCAATGTTAATGTAAATTGGATTTTCAGTTTCAATAATAAAACCTTGGCTACCAACTTGTAAATTACATGAAGACACATATCCTAGCATTGATGTAGGCCATTCAGTAACATCCCACTTTAAACCCTTTGTAGTAATCACAGATTCAGTCAAAAGGGGCAAGACGCCAACGTTTCTGATCCTTTGTTCGCGTTTAGATTTTTCAAGAGTGGTTCCAAAATAATCTAGCTCTTCTTCTAATGATAATCTTGGATAAGAAACAAAATTAGAACCCTTTGGTAATAATAAAACAACTTCTGAATGTTCCGGGTTCAGTAAAATAGAATTAACATAAGGTCTTGAAAGATACATTTTCCAAACTTTACTAATAGCATTCATTGTTTGATCAAATCTACCACCAATAGCACCCATAATAATAACATTTATTTTTGAAGTTGGATCAGGTGGATTTTCAGCAACTAGTTTTTCTTCGTTAACACCTAAACCATTATCTGTGCTCCAAGATGGGACATTAACAACATGTGAATTATAGTTGAAATAAATGTTAATCAGAGATAAACATTTATCTAAATCAGTTGCATATTGAGTAGCTTGTAAAACTATGTTAGAGCCTAAGCCTTTGTAATAGTCTAAAGTTTCTGCAGTAGCAGAATCTAAATCACCCACAATGTATTCAGGAACGTACCCTTGATCAAATGCGCGAAGCCTATTAGAACCACCATCAGCACAAATGTGTAAATCACAATTATTCCACAGTTTATCAAAAAATGAAGGTTTTATTGTAATTGCTTGATTTAAAATCAGTAAAACTGTTTTGGAGTTCAAGGAAGGGTCAAAAAATTTCAATGGGCTGATTTTATTATAGTCCGAAGAGATGTACGGTGAGATGTCTAAAACATCTCCATTTTCAACTACCTTTTTGAACATATTTGCTGATAATAATGTTTTCAACACATGATAATATGATTCGAAGATTTTTAACCGTGAATAGATATCCCATCAAGTTAATTAAATCCCGCGCTACGCAAACATGGGATTATTAAATGAGTTAGCAAGGTAACATTGAAAAAGTTACCCCAAACATCTAGTATGAAATAAAAAAATAATCATCATAATATTAAAAGAGTATGATCATGATTAGTATCATTCATTATTATTGCCACATAAGTTTAAAAAATTGATTAATAATAATAAGTAACATAATTTTATTCTTGAATGTTTTCTTGCTTTATATATAATAGGAAAAATTTTTTTTGGTGTTTTTTTTCCTGAGAAGCATAAGGCCAAATTTTTGGTAATATTATGCCTAATGACTGTTTTTTCACCATATCGAAGCCTTCATGGGGTTAAAAAAAGTGGAACATAAATAAAGGCGTCATAAACAATAGAGAACTGCTAATTGGAACGCTCCCAAAATTTTGCAGCTCTTTGTGAATATCCCTAATGTTCAATTTAATAGAGAGAAAGAACAGTATGAGATTGCCCATCATTTATTGCTCCTTTGAAAAAATTTGATTATTTCAATACTAAGGTGCAATTACTATAAGCAACTTTACTAACGTATGTAGAGAGTAAACTAAGCTCCTCGACCCAGTATGCCAGTAACAGATATGCAAAAGAGATTATCAAGATAAAATGTGCATTTATTTGTAAAAATGGAGGCTTTTAACTTAAAGATGCATGATGTAACACGTGGCGTTTAGCTGCATTTAGCTAATGTTAATGTAGTATGTGTTAAATCTACGTAAACTTAACCCCATTAGCCCGCTGCATCGGCCTTTCACTACTGAAGAAAAAGCAAGAAGTCCTATCAAGGACGTGCAAAAAAAAGAAACAATTGACGATGCCAACATCGTATCTGTTCTACTTAGCATCAAAAAAATATAATACTGATGGCTTTAACACATGGTGGTATGGTTCGGTGTTGGGTCTTATGGCCTTAAATTCAACAGTAAAATCTATTTGAACTACATCGGTACTTACAACGCCAGACTAATTTTGCATCTAAACTTGTATACACTCATGCCCATTCAGAATTAAAACCAAAACAAATGATACCAAAATAGTATTGCGTGGCGCCATTGATATAAATAAGTTTATCTTGCTTGGCCTAAAAGGAGAACATCTAGTAGTAAATTAGGAAATGTAAAGTATAAATCTTGCGATCAAAAAATGTATTTGTTACAAGTTGTAATCTAAAAGTGAGTCTAGAAAAGATTAATTAAAATCCAGATCTTGAATCTATTATTTGTTTGCTGACGAAGAAAGTGGTCAGGATATGTACAATAGGAAATAAAAAGACCGCATTACAAAAAAAAAAGGCTTTTTTTTTCTGCAGCTAAAATATTTTCTTAATTAAATCTTTAAGATTTTTAAGCAATTCTACTTGGCAATACTTTACTTGCAAAAAATTTTGCACATATAAAATATTTAGTAATAATTACTTGTATAAGAAATAAAGCAGAATAATAAAAGCGAAAACTATTTAGTTTTTGTTTATTGATATTTGCTAGCATCATGCTTTTTACATTAGAAGAACCCAATCTAGAGCATTGTGTAATCTGGGCTGATGATAAGTTAACGCCCATATTGCTGAGTGGTCGAATTTTCAGCGAGAATCATGTTTTCACAGTATGCTGCAAGTTTTCTTATTTTTTTAACCTTAATTAATATGCAATGAAACGAATGATCAAAACGCTTTACATGAATTTTTCTAAAATTTTTTAGCAAAAGACCGAGTTTTCATCAATATAAAACTCTGGCAATCCGCCAACTTTTGACGTTAATTTCTTCGGACGTCTCTTCGTTGTTTTTATTACTCATTATATAGTCATGTATTTACCGTTTTGTTTAGCTGCCACATTCACATATATATCACTATTTACCAAAGTGTCACATGTTGCCGCTTACGAAATTATTACCCAAGAGCCAGAAAGTATTAGTATTACAGGTACTAACGTGAAACCAATAGTTATTGAAGCTCTAAAACCAGTTGAGGCTCTTTCAAAAGATAATGATGATATTAATTTTTTACAATTTATTAATCAGGAACTTTTAGCTAATGTTAACGCTACGACTGTTGCCTCTATTCTTGGTACCCTTGCCAATAAACAAAACGGTGGCTCGTGGTACCAGGATCCTGTTAACTCAGATTCAGGTGTCCCAAACTCTACTATTTCATATACAATTGAGTATGATACTCTTATGAACTGGAACGAACAAAAAACTTCTAACGGACATATTTCCATTGGATACAATGGTAAAAATGTTTTGAATTACTTTGAATATGTTTCAAACGAAAGATACGAACTAAAGACAACTGGTGTTTATGGTGGTGATGGTGTATATCAAACTGTAACAAACAATCAAAACGTTCTTTTTAACTCAGCGGAATTATTACTTTTGGTCAAGCCAGAATATTATATCACTATTATGTCAGGTGTTCAACTTGACGCAGATGGTTTTTTTAAATGTTCTCAATACAAGAACTGGAATATTAAGTTCGAGTTGGATGGTAAAACTCTTACAATCCCTTTAATCAACTTATCATGGAATCACTACGAAAAAGAGAAGGATCTCTGTGAGCCAATGATTTCCACTCTTGATCTTACCAAACCCTACGAAATTGTTTTTGGCGAATATGTTTTACAAAACCTTGTTTTGAATTTTGAAGAAACCAGCCTAGGTCTTGCATCTAACACAGAAAACGTGTTTTTAAATTGAATGAGCAAATGATTTCACGAAAATAATCTTTTTAGCTCTTCTTAAGCATATCACCACTTCCTTTTATACAATTTGGTGTTTCAGCATTTGTTCTTATTATTTTTTTTCAATTTATAGATTTTAGCATAATTAAACTTTACCAACATTTAAATATTTACTAAAAAAATTCATATCACAAACCTTTTATTATTAAGCGAATTTCTCTTTCGCGTTTATCATTTCAATTTTCCACGAGCTTATTATTTTAATGCTCGACGTATTATTTACTAATTGTATACGATCCTACTAAATTATAACTAATATTGAACCTGCATAGCTAGAATAAAAGTTAAAATACTACTAAGACATAAGTTCTAGAAAAATTACAATAATTTATTAATGACATTGCAAAAAACCATTATCTATAAATTTACCAATAATTATTGATCTACAGTAATTTATCTCGAACAATAGCAATCTTAGTGTGCCCCATATAAATAAATAAATAACTTTGTTTGCATTTTAGTCAGTTTTTTCAAGCTTAAAATAACTCTTATTGATGATAAGTAGAATTTGAGAAAAAAACTGTTAATACTTTTATATCTAATAAAAAAGTTATTATTTTTGATTTCAGCAGAAGATAATAATGTATTTTATAACGTGCAAATTTTTCTGGTTTTAATTTCTCTTAATATATATAATAAATTAAACATATTAACATAAAGTGCTATTATTGAGAAAGTCAGCATATGAAAAAAAGTAAAGAATATTTTTATTGTCACTTTTAAACAGTGTAACCTAACAGAATTCCAAGTAAAGTATTTTGTCACTAGTTTATACATTTAAATTTTTTTAATCAAAGGTTTAATTTTTTATTTATTAGCAACTAAACATTTCCTTATTGAGCACATATAGAAACGCCACAATATTACGTAATCTTTTATAGGCTATTGAAACATGTGTGTGGCGCATGCTCAATCCCCAGAAGAATTCTCTTGATATTCAATCTATTTTGAATATGGAAAAAAATACAAGGATATGATGCGATTAAAATTAAACACACTAAAAAGCTTACATCAAATACTATTAAAATGACATTAAATGGGTTTGCTATTGATACACCCTTTACTGATTTAGATACAGATCGAGATTTTGAGAATTTTGAAGTCGATACAAACAATTATGACCAGGATAACATATCAATTGATTTAAATGCCCTGAATTTTGGATACAGACCAAACTTCTTTATTAGAGGACTAAGACATTTATCATCTTTGTTTACCAAAAGAAGAAACATTGATGAATTTAACCTGGATGATTTAGATGATAATGATGGTTTTGGTTTAGATGATGATTTCTTATTCTCTTCTTTCAAAAAAGGAAAGGGACGTAGTAGAACGATATGGGGTGTGCCTGGTGGTATATTTACAAAAAGCATTTTTATCACCATTATTGGGTTATTAATTGCTATTGTGGTTCTAATTGCTGGTAAAGGCTCAGATTCAGCTTCAAGTTCTAATCCAAATCTGCCAATTAATTTACCAAACAAATATACATTTTCTAATGGTACTGATAACTATCATAATACAACTATTGTGATATCAATTGATGGGTTTCATCCACATTATATATCAAAAAAAAATACACCATTTTTGGCTAAACTTTATAATAAGAAAGCATATATTTCTCCATATATGATCCCATCAAACCCATCAGTGACGTTCACAAATCATTGGACCTTGGTTACAGGTTTAAAACCTATTTACCACGGTATAATAGGAAATCATTTTTACAGCCCACTATTTGAGGAAACATTTGATAGGGGACTCAACGAATCATTGGATCCCAAATGGTGGGGTGGTGAGCCTATTTGGACAACTGCTAGAAAACAAGGTATTAATGTTGCTACTCATATGTGGCCTGGTAGTGAAGTTATTTTTAACAATCTTTCAGATCCTAATTACGTTGATAAATTTAATAAGAATGAAGAATTAGATGCTAAATTAGTTAGAATTCAAGAGCTAATTGAATATCCAATTGAAGATAGACCTCAATTAATATTATCTTACTTACCTATTATTGATACCCTTGGCCATAAATATGGTATTGCAGGAAAGGAATTAAAGAAAGGTTTGAAAAAAGTGGACAAATTTATTAAAGACCTTTATGCTTATTTAGAAGATTACAACATATTACATTTAACTAACGTTATTATTGTTTCCGATCATGGTATGTCACCAACTTCGTCAAACCGAGTAATTTATTTGGATGAGCTAGTGGATCAATCTGAAGTTGAACATTTTGATGGCTGGCCGTTGTATGGGCTACGTCCTTTTGAAGGCATTGATGTCGATAAAATGTACTCAAATATCCGATCGAAATGGGAAACACACCCTTTGAAGGAGTTTTTTAGTGTATACAAGAAAGAAGATATCATTGAAGAGTTATTTGGTGGTTCAGATTCGAAATATGTTGACCGTATTGCTCCAATATGGATCATTCCAAAAGTAGGTTATGTTGTTAGTACAAAAATGTTCATGGAAGGTAATAAAAACAATTACGAACCAAAAGGTGTTCATGGTTATGATAAAAATGAAGTGTTAATGAGATCTTTATTTATGGCTCTTGGTCCCTACTTTGAAGGTAAGTTGGGAGATGAACATAAAATCAAACCATTTGATAACGTTGAACTTTATAATATCATTTGTGAAACGCTATACATGAAACCAAGTGAAAATAATGGTACATTTCCAAGTATTATTAGTAAGGATTATATTTTAGATTCTGATTGGATTGATGCAGATGTTTATCCTAATGTTGATTTTGCTATTGAAATGTTAAAGGAGAAATCTATTTACGATGAACTTTTTGCTCATGGCGGCAATAATAGTGATGATAAGGGTATAAAGAAGGAAAAGGAAGGTAAAGAAGATGACGAAAAAGATAACAATAGTTGTAGTGATAGTGATGACGATAGTGATAGTGATGATGATGATGATACTGATGATGAAGAAGATGATGATGATAAGAATAATGAAGACAAAGGTAAAAGCAATGATGAAAATAAGGAAACTGATGTGGTAGAAAAAGGTAGTTCGCTGAAGGAAGAGACAAATGATACTCATGATTCGTCTTTAACATCGTCCAATGAGTCAGCATCAATGGATGCAAAAGCTCAACAAGTCTCGGAGTCAGCGGAGTCAGATCTAACATCGCAAATTGAAGATGCAAATACAGAGAAAGAAAAAGATCAAAGTGCATGGGCTATTATTGAAAATGCGGCTCATAAGCTAGAAGATTTTGTTGACGACAAGATTGAAGATATGGAAGAGTTCATTGACGAACACCGTCATCATGATAGCTAATGTCACGTGATATATGTTTGTCATTTTTTGATTTTTTTTCAATATTTTTTTAGCATTCTTTTTTTATAAAATTTTCTCTATACTTTTTATCTTCACTTATTCAATAATAAAAACAAAAGAGCAAGAAGCTAGAGAACTCATCTTTGTTTAAAACAAAAAATTAAGATAAAAATATAGTTCATATTATTACCTTTTCTCAAACTGATTGAAATTATATTCAAGATTGTTCACCAAATAGTCTTTTCAACTTTTAAATCATTCACTTTCTAGCACATTCTTTCATTCTAATAATAGAAGGAATATAAATTATGGTTGCTACTATTATACAACCCAGCGCATCTTTTGTTGGTCAGGATTCTTTTTCCCCTGTTTCTTCAAAATCCTCATGTTCTTTAAACAGAGTTACAGCATCTCACGATAAGAGTAGATCACACGAGCATAATGAGGAACTTTCACCTACACTTTCACCTCAACTTATAGCTGCTACGTCAGATGATCTAGGAGCTAACTTAGTTCCATCTATTTCTAACATTTCTTTGTTGTCATTAAATCAGCAACCAACCACCTTTACTAATACTGAAAATCACTCTGCCATAGCTTCAAATAATTTGAATAGGATGAATAATACTCGTCAAAGAAATTTAAGGGGATCAAACAACCAACTTAATCCAGTTTCTTTTGGTTACCTTCAAAGTCAGATACAAAATCAAACACCACCTCCAACAAATTTTAACTCTATTTCAAGTAGAAAACCATCAGTCAACTCACCAACCATGTCTAGTTTTAGGCGTCCTTCTTTTGTCAACTCTAATATAAGTAGAAAGAACAGCGCTACAAATGAAATTTCTGAGCCAGATTCACCTCCTTTACGACCTATTTCCATCGCAGGTTCTCCTTCGAATTTTCTGTTATCGCAAGGTTCACCTCCATCATCTCTGAAAAGCCATATGGGTTCATATTTGATGGCCAATCACTCTAGATTTATTTTGAAAGGAAGAAGATTATCACAAAATCAACCGGCAGTTTCATTAAACACAGCGCAACTAACTAGAGCTATTAATAAACTTTCTTTAAATGAAGATCAATCTCCTATCTCACTCAATCCAATGACTAGAACTGATTCACTGACAAACTCTATTGACGGAAAATCACCAAATTTATTACCTGTTAGTTCAACTTTACCACCAATGACACCATTAAATTTATCAATACTACCGGAGCTATCTATGAGGTCTAACTCTCAAGTTGTTTTTGATGATGATGAGGAGGATGATGATGGGAACAACAATGAGCAGTTATATACTGCTGGACATAGTAGAGATCGTAACGTCGGATCTGATGGTACCAATATTGATGACGACGTATTTGGTGAGAAATTAGATAATTAAAGACTTTCCTATTACTTCACATCCATCAGTCCTCCAAAATAAAATAAATTACAACTTTACTATAATTAAAACTACTCTTGATCTCTTTATATATTAAACTTTATAAAAAGATGATGAAATGAAACAATATACTTATAAATTTTTTTAAAATCATATATCTTGTAAATAGTTTTATAGGGTTCTTACTGCTGTGCCATAACATCAACATAACCTCTTCTTGGTCCCCTTTTACTTTTACGAGTAGTGGCAGATGGTCTATTCAATAAATCATTAATGCTATCGGTTTTCAAACTATTATCGGATCTCAAAGGAGCACTATTTGCTGCTCCAATTACAGGTGGACCTTTAGATGATGTTCTTGTTGGCGCAGATGAACTATTGTTACTTGATCTTTGTGAAGAAGGTTTAACAGGTGGTGGTGGTGGTGGTTTAGCACTATCTAATTGTTCTTCTACTGATGCCTTCTTGTTAATCCATCTCTTTAACTTTTCATCATAATAAAACGAATTTTCTTCTCCAAGTTTCGCCTTGTAAACTTTCTTTTGATCTTTTGCAGCTCCACCTCCAAAAAGGCTACCGAACCATGAACCTGGTTGATCTTTGGACGATTCTTTTTCCTTCTTTTCTTTCATTTCCTTTTCTTCCCTTTTTTTCTTTTGTTCAGCTTCTTTCTTCATACGCTCTTCTTCTAATAATCTGGCTTTTTCAGCCTTTTTAATATTTTCATCAGCTTCTTCATCATCGTCATCAATAACATCATCATAAAATTCACCTGTATCTTCAGCATAAAACTTTTTTTGTTCAGTAATCGTGTAAATTGGAGAAGTTTTCTGTTCTTCCGAGTTAGTTGAAAAAGATGCACTCGGTGGATTGAACATATTAGCTAAGTGAGATGCATTAGCAGATGGCACATGCATCATAGGAATAAATGCATTATTGGTCGGCTCTGGAACTGTATCACTAATTTTCGCAGTAAACTCAGGCTCAACTAAATGTTCTTCTTCTACTGGCTTAAGATTTTCCACTGGTTTTTCTGGTGGTGGAATATGATATCCCCCAATAGTAAACATGTCCATACTTGAAATGTTTCCAGTAATACCCATAGCAGCCAGTGGATCAGTATCATTAACTGTTGATAGTGGAGTTAATGGTGTCGTTGGTGCATAGACAGAGTTATTTCTCTTTGATGTAGTATTTTTAGGGGCGTACGGATTAGCGTAAGGGTTGACTGGTTTTCTTATTGACTTGTTAGGTCCTGGCGCATATCGGTTAACTGATTCTTTTGATTTTGTTGCCGGTAGTGAAGATTCTACTTGAGATGATATTGTAGTTTCTAATTCTAGCCCAGCATCAATTGTTGACTCAGTGTCTTTAACTGTTTTTAAATTATCTTCTAAAATGGCCGAGTCAGAAACAAAAGTATTTTCTGCAACATCAGCAAGTGCTAATTGGCTTTCGTCCCCAGTAATAGAAACAGGTTTCTCCTTTTCTGAACTTGCAACACATGAGTCTTTTGGTTTTAAGCTTCCATTGGCTACAGATAAAGGATAAAAAACCGCTGGCTTTTCATATAAACTATCTTCAGTTGAAATTGGAACATGTGTATTTATTGACTCGATTTCAGATGCAGCATCATTTCTAGCAATTGGAGTTGGTATTTCTGATTGGTAGAAACTCTGTTCTGAAAAATTTGCAGTTGCATTCAAGTTTCCCTTATTATAATTTATGACATCCTGTTGTTGTTCCTTTTCTCTTTCAATGTGTTCATTAACAAAAGGTGGTTCGCCATTATGAGCATTAAAAGAAGCATTCTCTTTATTTTGGTTTGATTGACTATCAAAAATACCTGCACCAGATGTCAAGTCTTGATTAGCTGTTGGTTGAACAGTGTCATCAGAGTTTAAATGAGCTGAGTTTTTTAGTACCTCGTCAACAATTTTATTAACCTTCTCAACAGACTGACCATATGAAGAAACATTTTCAGTAGAATAAAGCAAAGATTCAGGAGCATCACCAACCTGGCTATTTAAAGAAACCACAGATCCATATGGAGAGATTCCATTATTTGGCGCAACAGGTGGAGAATATAAATTAATCTTTGGAGGTTTTTGAAATTTAGAAACTGGAGGCAAAATTTGATTGACAGTAGGTATTGCAGTAACGGAACTAAGGTCTGATGATGATTTGGTTACAACAGATTCTTTCTGAAGAGAATCATTGTTGGTAGTAAGCTTGGATAAAGTAGCATTTGTAATGTTTGGCGAATACTTGCTTTTTAAAGAACTAGAAACACGGTTTTGTTGAGTAAATCCAGGGTTTGGTGGTAAAGTATTGGCAGTTTCACCTGAAACGACATTGTTATTATTATCACCGCCAATATTATTCTGTTCATCTGCCAACGGCACAAAAGGGGCGTATCTATTTGGTCTGGAATCTGCAACTTTAGAGACAGTATTTGTTCCATAAAAACCGCCAATGTTAGTTTTTGTTGAAGGCAATAAAGATGCAGGGGCGGGTGGTAGACTATTATTATTTACCACAGGGTTCGCAGATGTGTTAACAAAATGACCAGTAGTTGGCCCCAATCTTTTAGGTGTAGAGTTCAATGAATTTGATGCCCCTACATGGTTTCCATACACATTAGGGATAGATGGCATAGAACTCACTGTTGTCAGTATTGGAACATTGTTATCTCCAAAATATGAAGGATTTGTAAGGTCTATTTGGGATCCAGTTCTAGAGACAGAGGGAGAAATAAACTTGGAGAACATACCATCTGCAGCTTTCTTTTTTTCAACGTTTTCTTCACCCGAAACAAATTTATTAAAAGATTTATCCAAAGTGGTCCAAACTCTGTCCAATTGTGGTTTACTTATCTTACTTCCTAACCAATTTGAGCTCACTCTTGATAAAAATTCCGAAAGATTTTCTTGAGCTAGTCTAGTAGATACTTCAACAAACAACTGCTTACTGGAAATATCATTTTGCGTAGCATCGCTATATTTTTTAGCTTCAGCGAGGTATCCAAAATCGGCAAGATAGCCAGCGTGACGAATCTTCACAGGTACCATGTGAGGTAGTCCATAATTAAACTGAGCAGGCATATTACCAGATGATTGTAATATATACTCATATATTTCATCCGCAATCATGTCATCAATTGAAGTTGGCAACATTTCATTACAGGTAGGTACCAATGGCTCACCAGAAAGTAAAATGGATATTTTTCCACTTACCCTATGACCAGCTTTTAATAAAAGTTCACCTATTTGATGGAGAGAAGCAGTAGATTTTGTATTATTCTTCAGAATAAATGGAATGATTGTCGTGTAATTTTCAGCAATCCAATTTTCTTTTCCTCTCAATGAATCAGAATTAAGGCCGTCTATAGCATTTGCTTGCAAGAAAAAATTCAAATCATTACACATGTTGTCATCGCCGTAATTAACAGTAGTGTATAACTTCAACATTTGGTTAAAGGCTAAAGGCCCCATTAGGTTGGCAACAAGAAAAGCCATAGTCCAATCACCTTGACTTAATACTAATGATAATGCCGAAGATTTGTCACCCTTCTCCAATAAACTATGGACAGTTGATAAAGTGTGTGCCTCAATTCTGAAAGCATTTGGAGTATTGGTCGGATTAATTGACATTGCAATATTACGAATAGAAACTATGTCAAAGACATTCCCCGTATCGTTAGATCCACTAAGATTAGGATTCAATAGGTTAATCAAAGCTGAAATATAATCTTTGTTGTTAGCAAAATCGTCCTTCTTGTTAACATGAACTGTCATTACCTTCAAGACAGACCACAACTGTTCTTCTTCTGTAACTAATAAATTATCATTGTCGTTATGTTTTCTAATTAAAGTAATCTTATCATCTAACCATTTAATCAAATCTTTTCTTTTTGTCTTAGTTTTACTCAAAGGTCCTGGAAATGAAGAAATGAGATCATTATCAGGTAAAACGTTTTTCAAATTTTTGATATTAAAATTGCAATTATTAACACCATAACCATTTGATGAAGGAATCATAGACAAGAAATTTTCGGTGGAAAAAGCAAATAATGGCCACTGTCTTCTACTTAAATTTTCAGGGTTGATAACAACAGGTGCTGGAGCAATTGAAACATTAGTTGAAGAGATATGTCTACCCTTGCTCTGAGGCCCAGGAGGCAAAATTGACTTCTTTTTATAGCCTGTAGAAGTAGCATTGCTAGTAACAATATTGGTACCATAAACTTCGTTTATTGAAGATATAGACTGTCTGCCCACCTTAGTAGATCTTCTCACACCTGGAGTACTGTTATGTTGAGGTGGATGATTCACATTTGGAGTGTACTTGTTGGATGCGGAAGGAAATGCAAAACCATGACTAACATTAGGATGAGTAGCTGGATTATATTGACTAACAGGAGAAGATAATTGGCTGCCATGTATTGGGGGAGCATATTGGTTACCTGTTTGTAAAAATGGAGATGCTGATGGCTGACCAAACTGAGTAGTGACAGGTTGAAATTGATTCAATGAAGATGTTGCGCCAATAGTTGTTGCTACTGGTATAGCGACTAAATTTGGATTAGTATCAATTGATGTTGGTTCCATAGAAACTGTTCTTGCATGACCACCCGCTTCAGTAGGAGCATATGGGTTAGTTTTCTTAGAATTGGAAGCAGCCTTTGGTGGTTGATGACTAGGTGGTTGTAAAGGTTGAAATTGACTAACGTTAGAAATATTAGGAAATTCGGATTGAGAAAGACCCATCTGTGAACCATCTGGTAAAGGGTTTTGGTTTTTAGTATTTTGTTGAGGAATGACAGTTGGTTGCGTAAATGATAAAGAAGATGTTTTAGGAGATGGTGCATACGGATTTCTTCTGTTTGATGCTAAAGGTGGTTTAGTGGTCTTTGTGGTCTGCTCAGAAACTTTAATTTTTTCAATAGACTCATATGGGTTTTTTAGAAGTGAAGGAAATTGAGTGTTGGATTTGTTAACAGTAACAGGCAATTCTGCAAAAAATGAATCTTTTTTTGTTATACTATTAGACCGGGAATTTTTTTGGCTTGATGTCGAAATTGGTTTCATAGGTGGGGACATTAAAGGCATATTTGTATCGTTAACAATTTTTGGTGGAACCTTAAAATTCGAAATAGACTCATGATGGCTGATTTTATCTTCAAGTTTTGTATAAACATTTTGCTTTACCTGTATAACTTTTTTCTGATGTTTGGAAATCAAATCAGCAGGAAAGTCATAAGCGTCACTCTTTTTCTTTTCCACTTCCAGTTTTTGGTGAAGTATAGATGCTGCAGAGGTAAAACTTGGTAATCTACTAACACTTAAAACGGACGTATTACCGGAAAGAAAATCGTCGTTTTGGGTAAAGCTAGTCGCATTAGGCCCTGGCTGATATATTGATGAATTCTTTGATGCTGGATATTGACCGACCAGAGGAACAGTGGAATTATAAACAACGGTATTTTCACCTGTTTTAGATGTATTATAAGTTGCGCTAGTTTGCCCTACTTCTTCGTCATCATCGTCGAGTAAATCATCATCCATAATGTCATCTAGCAATATTTCTTCCTCTTCCATAAAAGCAAATTTGCCTTCGATAGTTTCTGGGCTTTTTGTAGCAACTGGATCCTCATTGATATCTGTCTTAGTTTCCTTAGCTAATTGGTTAAAAAACGAATCATCGTCAGTATTCGCCAAAAGGCTGTCATTAATATCAAGCTGACTGGCATCCTTATCAGGAATAAAATTTTTAGAATTTTCACTTGTCTCCCATGGCATCTTTTCATGATTTATATCATTCCATAATAAGTGATTTGCTGGTTCTTGATTTGATTGAAAATAATCATTTCTTTCCTTTTCTCTAGGGGTCTTCTCTGTTGTCAACAAATTGCTATTGCTAGGAGATATAACATATGATTTATCTTCTGCAGAATTAATTGATGAAGATTTATGAACATCATTGCTAGAAACATCATTTACTAAAGGAGTTTCTAGAAAACCTGCAGAGCTTTCAGGTTTCAAATTCCATAGCAATTCATTATCACATTCTTGGTCTATGGAACCAAAGCTTTGATTATTCACTGTGCATGCATTGTTTTGGGCTAGTGTATTATTTTCATCAACTGTATATTCCTCCCCTAAGTTAATCTTGCTAGTATGCTCTTGTGACTGATCATCTGTTTTAGCTGCTTCCTCAGAAAATTGTTTTATGATCTCAGTGTTTTGTTTAATTTTCGCTTGCACATCGGAGGTTTTTTCATCAACAACTGCAATCTGATCAGCTGGAGTTTGCTGCGTAAAAGAATTTTCATTAAAAACTGGAATTGCATCGACTGTTTGTTCGAATGCGTATCCATTATACTTTTCTGTAGAAATTGGATCATTATGAGCCAAAAGTTCATCAGAAGAATCAGACGGAAATTTGTATTCTTGCTGCAAAACATGATCTTCAACAACAACTTTTTCAACATTTGAAGTTGGTGTATCATATTGATGTTCAAAGGTATTTATATTGGAGGAATCATTGATGCTATTGGCGCCATTTTTTTCTGGAATCATGTTATTTGAAGTAGTCTTATGCGGTAAAGAATTGTTTTCAGTAATTTGGCTTCCTACAAATGGTTTCTCATAAACTGCAATATTATTCTTTAGTGTTTCTTCATTTACTGAAGATTTTTCCAAAATAGCGTTGCTAAAATCCGTATTTATTTCACCTTTTAGGTCATCACAAAATAAATCATTTGTCACTGATTGGTTAGAAATACTTTTTTCTTCAAGGAAGACATGATTTTCGTATAATGATCTCTCGACATTACTGTTTTCATTAATGGACGCTTCGCTAGTAGGTAAAACGTTAAACTCGTATGGATCGTCAGAATTTCTAGTATCAATAGGTTCCGTACGTACAGGTACTTGGTGATGAGTCGCAGTATGTTTATCCGCAATTTGAACATTATCAGAGTGATTACTTTCACGTCCTTGTGATGTAGCAAGAAATGCTTTTTCTCTATCTTCTTCAATATTTGTCGAAAAATCAACCTGTTGTTCGACAAATGTGTTCCTCGTACCGAGGTCGTATTGAACTTGTTGAGCATCTTCAGCAGAATTAGAGTTTTTGACATTGTCAAACTCAATATCATAAATATCTGGTTGTTTTGGTTCAACAATAGAATCAAGATTCTCTAAATTATTAGTTCCTTCCTTAATAACAGGTTGTTCCAAAGTAATAATAGGTTGAGTTTCTTCAACAACAAGTTCATCTCTATTAGATGTTCCATTTATAAGGTCTGATTCAATTGCGTCTTCCTGGTGATTGTTGACAAAAGTTTCGTATGCAATTGGCAATTGGTTATTGGTTTCTCCAAGATGTTGAATTTTATCACCACCATCGCTCACATGCAACTCATTATCGGTTTGTTGATCAGCCGCAAAGTGAACAGAATTCTGTTCAACGCCAATACCGCATTCAACACCAGTATAATTAGTTGATGTACCACTAACTCTTTCACTGCTTTGCTCCGCATTAGAATATATAGCCATTTGAACATTTGAATCAGACGCGTTCACAGACTCATTAATATCTTCAGTGTTGGACGGATGTTCAAAAGCCGTACTTTCAGTGTTAGTCGCCAACTGCTTCTTGTGTTGGCTAGACTTTTTCTTGTTACCAGACTTCTTCTTGCCACTCTTCTTTGCCATGGTATTAGAGAAGAACTGTGTTATATCAACTTGCCATTTTCGCTTTCTTTGTCTTCATATTTTCGATAATTAGCTTTTTTTCTTTTCCAACAAAATAATTTTACAAAATGCGCCACAAATATAAGTGGCGCATTATTTAAAAAATAATGCTTTATTTTTTTTTAAATTTTTTTTCACCTATTGAAATCACTTCAATTAAACTTCAAAAAGACGTTTATAATAGATGGCTAAGGGACCAAAAACACATGCCAAGCGTTTAAGTGAAAAAGACCGTTTTCAGCTTGCTTTGGTCGATATTTCGAACCATTTAGTTAGCTCATTACAAAGTGGAACTTCTAAGGATATTAACCTTAACGGAGTGATTGTTCAATATTCAAAGAAATATAAGCTTCAAAATCAACCTAGACTTGTTGATATTATTAATGCCATTCCAGTGGAACATAAGAAATATCTTTTGCCTAAATTGAAAGCAAAACCTGTTAGAACTGCTTCAGGAGTTGCTGTTGTTGCGGTAATGTCAAAACCACATCGTTGTCCACATATTGCATACACAGGTAATATCTGTGTTTATTGTCCTGGTGGTCCAGATTCTGATTTTGAATACTCTACACAATCATATACTGGTTATGAACCAACTTCTATGAGAGCCATTCGTGCAAGATATGATCCATATGAACAAGCTCGTGGTAGAATTGAACAATTAAGACAATTAGGACATTCCATTGATAAGGTTGAATACATTATTATGGGTGGTACATTTATGTCGCTTCCAAAGGATTATAGAGAAGAATTTATTACTCAATTACATAATGCACTTACAGGTTACGATGGTACAAATATTGATGAAGCCGTTGCATTTTCACAACAGTCACAAACCAAATGTGTTGGTATTACGATTGAAACTAGACCTGACTATTGTACAGAAACGCATCTTGATGACATGCTTCGTTATGGTTGTACTCGTTTGGAAATTGGTGTTCAATCTGTTTATGAAGACGTTGCTCGTGATACCAACAGAGGTCACACTGTTAAAGCAGTTTGTGATACATTTGCATATGCTAAAGATGCTGGATATAAAGTTGTTTCTCATATGATGCCTGATTTACCAAATGTTGGCATGGAACGTGATCTAGAACAATTTAAAGAATATTTTGATAACCCTGATTTTAGAACTGATGGTCTCAAAATATATCCGACTCTTGTCATTAGAGGTACAGGACTATATGAATTATGGAAAAATGGTCTCTACAAATCTTACAACGCTAATATGTTAATTGATCTTGTTGCAAGAATTATGGCTTTGGTTCCTCCTTGGACACGTATTTATCGTGTTCAGCGTGATATACCTATGCCTTTGGTTACCTCTGGTGTCGAAAATGGTAATTTACGTGAATTGGCACTTGCTAGAATGAAAGATTTTGGCACAACATGTAGAGATGTTCGTACTCGTGAAGTTGGTATTCAAGAGGTGCATCATAAAATTCATCCAGATCAAGTTGAATTAATCCGTCGTGACTATTATGCTAACGGTGGTTGGGAGACTTTTCTTTCATATGAGGATCCTAAACAAGATATTTTGATTGGTTTACTCCGTTTAAGAAAAGCTAGTAAAAAATACACATATAGAAAGGAATTCAAAAGTCAGCCAACTTCTATTGTTAGAGAATTACATGTCTATGGTTCTGTTGTTCCGCTTCATTCTAGAGACCCTAGAAAGTTTCAACATCAAGGGTTTGGTACTTTGTTAATGGAAGAAGCTGAGAGAATTGCCAGAGAAGAACATGGTAGTAGCAAAATTAGCGTTATTTCTGGTGTTGGTGTTCGTAATTATTATAGAAGACTTGGATATGAACTTGAAGGACCTTACATGTCCAAGATGATTTGACTTGTATACACTATTTTTATTCAAATTCTGCTCTTTTAAACCTCTATATAATCGAAAAAATCTTATAAAATATATCATGAGCATATATGACGTACATTTGCTCCAAGTGTCCCTTTTTTCATAATGGACGCGTTGAATACCAATTTAACAAAACCTCTTTCTTTTAAAATATCAAAAAACCAATTATGCTTTCAGGTTTCTCATCATTGGATTCACCTGCCATTCCATGGCGTAGTGTAATTTTGGGATTTACAGTGGCAAATTATGTTTATAATACTTATGTTACCTACCGTCAAATTAACGTCTTGAGAAGAAAGGGTGATCAAATTCCAGTTGAACTTGAACCATTTAAAACCAAGATTGATATTAAAAAGGTTAAAGAGTCAAAAGATTACAGCATTGATAAATTGATTTTTTCTTGTATTGGAGGTTTGTTCAATACCTTTGTCAACGCTGCTTTTATCTCATTTGACGTGTTGCCTAAGGTTTGGTCATTGGGTACATCTATCCTTTCTTCTTTACAGTCATCTTCTTTTATTGGTAATTGGATTTCAGGTGGCATTATTGCCCAAAGTTTGGCATTTTTAGGTGTCTTTAGCTTAATTTCTACTCTTTTATCTTTTCCTCTAACTTGGTACAAGAATTTTGTTTTAGAAGAAAAGTATGGTTTCAACAAATTGACTTACTCCCTTTGGGCTTCTGACACTATTAAAACTATTCTTTTAACCCAAGTTTTAGGTGGTCCTCTTATTGGTGGTTTTCTCTGGATTATTGAGTGGATTGGTAAAGAAAAATTTGTTAATTATGTTACTGTAGCTATTTTCGTTGTTCAACTTTTAGCTATTATTGTCTTTCCGAAATTTATCCAACCTCTCTTCAACAAGTTTGATCCTTTACCTGATGGAGAATTGAAAAGTGAAATTGAAGCTCTTGCTAAAAGAAACGGTTTTCCACTAGGAGAACTTTGGGTTATTGACGGTTCTAAGAGGTCAGGCCACTCTAACGCTTACTTCATGGGTCTTCCATGGGGTCAAGGTATCAAACAAATTGTCTTATACGATACATTAATTCATCATTCCTCTGTTTCAGAAGTCGTTGCTGTTATTGGTCATGAAATTGGTCACTGGGCAATGGGCCACACTGTTAAATTAATGGCTATTTCATTAACTCACGTTTGGCTAATTTTAAGTGCTTTCCGTATTTTCATTGATAACTCTTCTCTTTACTCATCTTTTGGTTTTACAGATGTACAACCTGTTACTATTGGTTTCCTCCTTTTTTCTGATATATTGACTCCATTAGAAGCAGTTTCTGAATTTGCTATGCATTACTTAACTAGAAAGTATGAATACGAAGCTGATAAATATGCCGTTGAACAAGGTATGGGCACTGAATTAGAAGGTGCTTTGGTGAATCTTCACACCGAAAATTTAAGTGCATTTGTGGTCGATCCGGTATTTTCTGCTAAGGAACATTCCCATCCAACATTGGTTGAAAGAATTTCTAGAATTGATGAATTAATTTCCTCTGGTCTTGGAAAAAAACAAGAGTAGTGGAGTTAAATGCTATAAGTACTATTTGTTTTCCTGATTTTCTTATTCATGACTTTTATATGTGTATATAATATTAGATATATTATGAAATAAATGATGGCTCAATGTCCCTACAAACTTCAATGTAACCTTTAACTCTATCTTGATTCCATTCTTCATTTTTCCAACCTGTGTAAAATACCCTCCATGGACTATTCTCAATCCCCACAGTGCCAACAGATCTTTCAAAATACCATTTATTGACAGGATTTGTTTTTCGGGATCTCCAAACAAGTTCTTCTGAAAATTGAGAAAGTAAGGCTTTAAAAACGACATCTGCTAAACCTGGTTCACCCTGTTGAGCCCTTAAAACTGCAAACTTATCAAGATATGGAACACAGGAATCAGAATAATCTTCTAACGTTGTTTCTGATTTTTTAATAGTGGAAGCTAATGGCTCATAAGTAACAATAGCGGCTGCAGAATAATCTGTAGTGAAAATAAGTGCTGCAATATTATCTTGAATCCTATTCATATAATGGTTCCAATCAAACTTTCGACGAAAGGAATCCTCCAATAAAAACTGTAACTTTGTGCAAGATATAATTTTCTTTCTCTCTAACTCTTCGATATCAATACAAGCAGGATAATCAGGTTTAATACAAGATTCTAATCCTAAGGCGCGCAACGAATTTGCTGTGATAATATGAACTGGCGTTCCCCACTTTAAAACGGTTGTGCAAACTTCCTTCGTTCTACCAAACCCAACTGGTAGCGAAGATGATTGAATAGCACGGTCTGTTAGAATGCTGTAGATAAGTGGGTTTGGGTCATTATTACTATCATTAGTATTTTTAACGAGGTCTTCAGGTGTAGTCATAATTCCAGTTGCATTGGGTAAAGATTTCAGTAACATACTCATTTCTTTAAATGATTTTAGCTTATCAGCTTTTATATCCTCAGAAATCCAATCGATTTTGCCTTTATTCGATTGATTGAAACTTAAAGGAGATAACTCTTCTGCAACTGAGTGGAATTCTTGTTGTAAATTAATTAAAACGTGACTACTATTTCTCCCTCTTTCAACACTTGGAACACCTCCTAAACTATCAACAAATACTATTTTTTCAACAGTGATTAAATCTTCGTATTCTTTATTTTTTTGATTTAGTTGATCAATGCAATTAACTATCGCTTTGATAATCTCGGCACTTTTTACTAATTTAGTTTTGAGATCAAAAGAATCAACAGCGGTAGGAATGACGACAGGAATTAAACCTGAAAAAATTGGAACTCCGAGAATAGATGGAACTTCAGCAACTACTTCCTTACCTTTGATGCCAAAGCATCCATCTAAAATTCGGGCTTCAACACTCCCTTTTATTAAATGATTTCTTATATTATTGATTATTTTATTCAACTGAATTCTATCCTTTTCATCAATAACAGTGGATGTTTCGATACCTGAGTATTTAATTACAATTATTGGTGAAGCGCCAAGATCAATAACAGTTTTGAGTACACATCCCAGCTTAGTCAGTGTGGATTCATCCCAATCACGAGGATCAATTTTAATAATACATGCTCTAATTGTTTCTGTAAGCTTGATTTCACTTTCTGCTGGATTCAATGGATAGGCATTTGTAAAATCTTTAAGCTTACTTTCCATTTGAATATCACCATTGGTAACAAACTTTGAAACATAATCTCCATATGCCTTATTATGAGTAACTTGTGGTTCATTTAATGCATCTCGTGATGCTATTTCATTATTATCTTTTCGTTTATAAATATTATTTGATTCTAGCAAGGCGTACTTGGCAAGGTATGATCTTGCTTCTCTTCTACTCGCTGTACAATTTAAAACAGTCTGAACAAGTTTTCGTGTCTTTTGTAACTTCTCGTCATCCTTTTTTGCTTTCTCTACTATCACCTCCATTATTTTTGCCGAATCATTCAACTCGTTGATTTTAAATAGCGGGGTCCGTGTAGAAAAGAAGTGTTTTATGCAGTGGTTTCTTATAAGATACGTATTAAAACACGCATTTTTATGATATAATGTTTTCTTAAATGCATACATAATTAAAATAGAATTTTCGGTCCTTCAGGTTGTGCAATAGGTAAAAATAGAGGACAAAGAACAGTGATTTGAAAAGAAAAATGACTAAATATCTAAAAATTCAAGTTTAAACATTAAAATAAGCGCGCTATTGGAATTGCCTTATTTGGATGATAATATTATATTACAAAATTCACTCTTTAATATAGAAATCATAAGGCTATGAAGAAATTCGACAACCAAGAAAGTAGAAACGGAATCCAATATCTTTTTGCTCTAGTATAAATACACTTTTAATACTTTAAATAAATAAAGTTAGAGGCAACTATAAGGAATAAATAAAATCATAAATAAATAAATCATGGGATCTACAAAAAGTTCATCACAATCTTTTGATCAGAGTTATGGACCTTCTTAGTTAGCTTCAGCAGCCAACTTTTCAGCCTTAGCAATGACATCTTCGATACCACCAACCATGTAGAAGGCGTTTTCAGGTAAGTGATCGTACTTACCACCCAAGACATCCTTGAAAGAGGTGATAGTTTCTTCCAATCTGACAAGCTTACCTGGAATACCAGTGAAAACTTCAGCGACAGAGAAAGGTTGAGACAAGAATCTTTGGATCTTTCTGGCTCTTTCAACGGTCAACTTATCTTGTTCAGACAATTCATCCATACCCAAAATAGCAATAATATCTTGCAAGGATTTGTAAGCTTGCAAGGTTTCTTGAACCTTGGTAGCAACATCATAATGTTCTTGACCAACAACAGCAGCATCCAATAATCTAGACTTAGAATCTAATGGATCGACAGCAGGATAAATACCCAATTCAGAAATACCTCTAGACAAGACGGTAGTGGCATCCAAGTGAGCGAAAGTGGTAGCTGGAGCAGGATCAGTCAAATCATCGGCTGGGACATAAACAGCTTGGACAGAAGTGACAGAACCCTTCTTGGTGGTGGTAATTCTTTCTTGCAAAAGACCCATATCGGTAGCCAAAGTTGGTTGGTAACCGACGGCAGATGGAATTCTACCTAACAAAGCAGAAACTTCGGAACCAGCTTGGGTAAATCTGAAAATGTTATCAATAAATAACAAGACATCTTGACCTTCTTCATCTCTGAAATATTCAGCAATAGTCAAACCAGTTAAAGCAACTCTAGCTCTAGCTCCAGGTGGTTCGTTCATTTGACCGAAAACCAAAGCGACCTTAGATTCACCTTCTAAGTTAATAACACCGGTTTCCTTCATTTCTCTGTATAAATCGTTACCTTCTCTGGTTCTTTCACCGACACCAGTGAAAACAGAGAAACCACCATGGGCCTTAGCAACATTGTTAATCAATTCTTGGATAAAAACGGTCTTACCAACACCGGCACCACCGAAAAGACCAATCTTACCACCTCTAGCGTAAGGAGCCAATAAATCGACAACCTTAATACCAGTTTCTAAAACTTCAGCGGCAGTTGATTGGTCAACGAAAGAAGGTGGATCTTGATGAATTGGCTTTCTTTCCTTACATTCAACTGGACCTCTTTCATCGACTGGATCACCAACGACGTTCAAGATTCTACCTAAAGTACCTCTACCGACTGGGACAGAAATTGGAGCACCAGTATCCTTAACGGCTTGACCTCTAACTAAACCTTCAGTACCATCCATAGCAATAGTTCTGACAGTGTTTTCACCCAAATGTTGGGCAACTTCTAAAACCAACTTAGTACCGTTGTTTTCCATTTCCAAAGCATTTAAAATTGGTGGTAATTGACCTTGTTCGAATTGAACATCGACGACGGCACCAATAACAGACCTGTAAAAATAGATTGTATGTTAGTATTCAAGTTTTGTATCTAGGTGATTTATTCGTTTTTCAGTTTTAAAACCTTCATTTCCATTTTTGGCATCGCGAATAAAAAATGGACGTTTCTAATTTTGAGATCCACTTAACAGACGATGGCAAGCTTTGCCAATTAAATAGCAAAGAAATGCATAATGCTTATTTAAAGATGGTCACTTGATATTAAATGTGCATATAGAATAAGTGAATTCTCTTTTAAGTCCGAAATTCCTTTAAAAATTTTCAATTTCAAGATTGAATTTTTAAGTAAAAAGAATTAAAAAAACTCCTTTCAGCTAGAATTGAATACGCTTTAAAAAGAAAACGTGTTTGTATATTAAGTCGATATAATTCAGAGAACAGAGAATTGATCAAAGGTATTGCCCACATACATAAAATAAGAAAAAAATGTTTTTAAACTGATTCAAATTCAAAAATTCATGAAAGTTGTACATACTTGACCTTACCGGTAACTGGGGCGGCGGTGGCCATGCCTCTGGAGAGAGCCATGTTGGCCTTAGCTGCCTTGAGAGCAATTCTAGAAGAAGTAGCGAATAATCTGGCAACCATAGTTGAGATTCAAATGCTGATGGGTTCCTAAGTTGAACTCGTCGACAGCTGGGAGAAAAGTACCCTACTCTTTCTGCGCGGGTCGTTAGCTAAAATTCTGTCATTTATTAAACGTGTATACAATAAACAGTTTTAATTGGCTGAAGCTTTTTTAAAGGTGGTTACGTAAGCGCACGCTCAGCAAACCCCTTGCTCATCTCATTATGCCAGTAAGAGGCCAATAAAGAGAGTTCGTACTCCTCCACAAACTCACCACAGCACAACACACGGTTTTTGGCATCTGGTGAAAGAGTTTTCATTTCTTCTCCAAAACACTCTAAACATAAATTGACATGACCAAAATTGGCATCTCTTAACCGGCGACCATTTATCCATTTCATAACCACCTTCCATTTATTTTCTTCTTTCTGGAGCCGATTCCTTGTCAAAACCAAACTATCACATTTGTCATCAATGGTTTCTTCTTCTTCTTCTTCTTTATCCTCAATCAATATTGTTTCATTTTTCCACTTCTTATATTTCTTTTGGTTACGTATAATACGACGGCTTTTCCTTTTTGGCTCACTGCCAGTTTGTTCTTCTACTTTTTCTTCTGTCTTTTCACTTTTTCTTTTTTCTTGTAAGCTCTCTTCTTTGGCTCTCTTAATCACTTCTTCAAATTCATCAACGCTACTAACTCCACATCTTTTCTTTTTATTTCTATTTTCTTGCATCTTTTCGAGTTTTTCAGTAACTTGTAGTATATTTAATTGGATTAAATCAATTCGTTCACTAACTCTGTTTGAACAATCTAGCCACAAATCAATATCTACCCATTGAAAATGAACTCTAGTTTTACAATCTTTGCAAATTCCAAGATCAACCTCTTCATATCCCTGTTCTTCATCTTCTTCTTCAATGTCTTTGTTTTTTAAAGTGTTCATTTCATAGCCACCTTCAATTTTCTTAACATTTTCAGCCCAATTTGATTTTTCTATAAATGATGCTAATTTATCCAATGTCCTAACCTTTTTAGCAACATATTTATCCCTTCCAAGTCTTTTCAAATATACCTCTAATGATGTCTTTGGTAATTGTTTTATAATATCCTGTAATGTACATATTCGATTGTTCTCTGTAATAACTTTATTTTTTAAGTTCATCATGCTATCAATCTCCCTAATATATATCCAATATGCAAGTTTGTTAACTTCAGTTAATTTATCAATATCAACACCACTATCTTTACAGTACTTTAAAGCTCCAATATCACCTTTTTTGATATTTAATGTTTCTTCTAATAGCCTTTTAATAGTTTTTAAAATATCAAAAACACCCTCCTTTTTAACCTTCCTGTATTCTCTAACGGCCATCGCAGAATATTGTACCCATTCTGTTATAGTAAAATTAACGGCTTCGTTAACGTTAAATCCATAATTAAACCCAGAGTGATATACTTTTGGAAACGTGACAATAAACTCACCAGCTCTTTGTGTTGCCTTATATATTCTCAAACTTGAATCTCCAGAATATATCTCTTCCAGAGGTATCTGACTTACTAGTTGATGCATCAAGTTACCTTGTTTTTTGACAATTGTTGGAGCAACGCGTTCTCTTATTCTACGCTCAAATTCTTCACAACATTCTGCTGGTATTCCATACCATTGCTTTGAATCTCCTAAATGACAATAATTAGCAGACATTGTGTAATGATCTTCTTTATGCCAACAAAAGGTTGAAAATGGACCTCCAACATACATCCATGGAACAGACATTCCTGAAATCTTTTGTGGAATTAAAGTTGCGGAAGATGATCTATCAGTGTCTAAGCTAGTAAACATTTTATTTTCATATTTAGCAGGCTCATTCAATTGGGTTGAATCATTTTCTTCCTCTGCAACTTTATTATTGTCTTCGCAAATATATTTAAAAAGTGACCCTTGAGCAAATGGTAACTGAGTCAAATTCCATTCTGACAATACATACTTCATTTGGCTCTGGGGTAACTTAACTTTATTATTATCCATTTCTGTTGAGTCATGAGTGTTTTCAACAGTAGCTAATGTTGGAAACCCAGAAATCTCACATGGATCATTATGGTAAATATCAGCACCATATCTGATTTGCAATCCGTCGGGTAGTTCTATTTTCCCAGAAACTAAAGACCAAAACAATCCTTCAACTTCATTTTCAGTGATACCCAAACTTGTTAATTCATTGCTCTGATAAATGTTAGCTTTGTAATCATTAACATTTATATCTAAGGACACACCTAACCGTTTCAATTCTTTAATCCATTGCCCTCCTTTACTTCCAACACCCCAAGTCTCTTTTATCCAAGCCTGAAAACTATCTAAAGACCACTCAATATCATCTTCTTCAAATCCATAATCTCCTGTTCCACCAACAAGACATTTTGAACAAAACCACTCATGAGAGGAATTAAAAGTTGTTGGATGATCCATACATGTCAAATGGTACTGTTCTCCACATTTTTCACAATCAATAGCAGCTTCATGTTTAATAGATTGATGGCACACTTTACAATTTTCATCAACTTTTGTTAATTTTATAACTTTTTCATCTGTAGCTTTTGTGTTCAGTTCTATATTAATCTTGACCGATCTGTTTTTTTCGGTAATTCCTTGTTGTCTAGCTATAGTATAAAGTGTGGAAGTTGGGTTCTGAATTTCTGCCAAAATATTAAGTTGTTTAGTTGGTATTACATGTTCCTCTGTATCATTACTAGATCTCTCATTGATGCTTTCAGGATCCTCTATTTCAATATCAACATTCTGATAAATAAAAGATTCAATACTCTTCATTGTTGTTTCAATTGTTGTGTATGTCTCAGATGGGTCATTCAATAATTTAGCATTAGGATTTTTATAGTAATTTACCAAATGAGGATCAGTGTTTGGATCGATTGAAGTAAATGCATCTAGTGAATTAATTCCACCCGGTAAAAAACCATTCATTTGATTTAAATTAAGGGCATGAATAAGATAACTAGAATATTCAACAACATCATTGACTAAATTCTTATCAGTAGCAACAGCTAACCATTTTTCCCATTCTCTTGATATAAATATATCATGTATGTGAATTCTAGAATTATCTAATAAATGAATCCAACCATATTTACTTTCCTTTTCAAAATCTAAAGATGGTTTAGAAACTCCAATATAAGTATTTCCTGATTCCATTAACGGGTTTTTACCATGAAATCTTTGGAAGCAATTAAAACCTTTTAAAAAATCAACTCTTGCTCTATTCCTCAAAGATAATTCAGGCAACACTTGAAGTCTTGTTCCAAATTTGAAAGTATTGAAATCAAGAGCAAAATCTGGTTTCCATCCTTTTGGTGGAACTATTTTAAGAATACCATAATAATTTCCTTGAGCTAATACTCGTGAGCTGGATAAATAATGGATAGGATGTTGAAATTCATCCTCTGTTGGGTATAATGTCGGACATTCAGGTAAATGTAAAGGGGTGAAAATTCCTTGTTTAAATGTCATTTTATAGTATCAGTACACACTATTTAAAAAATATTACTCTTTATCAATCAAAGTTGGTATTGAAAAGATTAACGGTCGATCTCACGAATAACTCCCAGCCGGACTTTTATAAAATTCTAATATCTTATTAGGAAGTGATATTATTATTGACTGATATTTTGGTTCACAATATTTGTTGGTACTCCTAGGTTGCCAACTGGGCGCTTTTTATCGTAGGTTTAACTCAGAAGAATAAATGGGTTGATTAAATGCTAAAATTCTGAGCGGATTATTTTTGTATTTTTACTCTTTTCTTTTCCCTACTTGTTTGAAAGATTAGGAAACCAGCAAACTGGAACAAATATAAAGGGTTCTTGTTAAATGTAAAAAAGATATGTTACAATTTTTGCGTCAATATTTATAATTGGTTAAGAAAAGCTATTTAGCAATGGACTTTAAATTCTATCTGCTGTAAAGTCACGATGTCAATTTCATTTTGATGCATAAAAAACTTTTACGTAATCAACATTTTTATCTCGTAATGTATTCTTCTTCGTAATAACTGAAAACCATGGCATTATTCTCATCTCGTTTTCTTCTTACTACTCGTGCCTTAGCATATACTTATGCTTCTTATCTTTTAATTGTTGATCCTAAATCAATCTTAGAGTATTCAGGATTTTTAATTTTAGCTTCTGCTATGAAATTGCCAATGATCATGGTTAATGAAAAATCACCAATATATGGAGTTATTGGCCTTGTCTTATTCACACTGGTGCTTTCTGATGTTGGACCTTTACTTGAATCTAACTATGCATATTTTGACATTACCGTTCTACTAAGATTGATTTTATCGTTTTGCCTTTGTATTTATTGCTATATTGGATCAACTAATGTTGTTCTTTGCAACAGTGTTATTTTTGCATATGCATTTTCTGAAGTTTGGTTCGGAATTTTAACATATACTGTTTTGAAAGAAGAAAAACTGAATAGAATGAGAGAAGTTGTCAAAAAGAGTGAAGCAACTAAGCTCAAATATGAAAGAGGTCAACTATCGAAGGAAGATAGAGAAGAATTTGAAAAGAGATTAGAAGAAGATGAATATCAAAAGCTCATTAGTGAATTCAAATAAAAATATACATATATATATAAATAGAAAAAGTTGTTTTTAGAAGGAGTAGTTGTTGCTTAAATAGTAACTTAATTATAATGTAATTAATAATGCACCCAATAATTTTTATTTGGTTTAAAATGTAAAAGACATGTAGTTTAATAATTCAACAATGATATTGAATATTAAATGTTTAATCTATTTCTTACCTAAATTAGACGCAATGTTAGCAGCTTCTTCAATACATCTGGAAATAGAACCTCTAACACCTTTATCTTCTAAAACCATCAAACCACCAATAGTAGTTCCACCAGGGGTACATACCATACTCTTCAATGCTTCTGGGTGTTCACCGCTTTCTAAAACCATTTTAGCAGTACCTTCCATAACTTTGGCAGCACAATTTTTAGCAACATCATATGGAATTCCCATTCTAACACCACCTTCAGCCATTGCTTGCATCATAAGTAAAACAAAAGCAGGGCCTGAACCAACAAGGGAAGTAGCAGCATCCATGTTCTTTTCTGGAAGTGCAATTGCCATTCCAAGAGTATCAACAAGAGCCATAACGGTATCTTTATAAGGTTCAGCTTCTTCTGAAAATGAAACAACAGCGGTACCACAGCCGTATCTAGCAGGAGTGTTTGTCATAACTCTTGCAATGTAAGGAGAATGAGAAACTACTTTTAGTTGAGGAATAGTCCAACCAGCAACAAGTGAAATAATCAATTGTTTACCATTAAAACCTGACTCCACTGACTTCATAATAGTTTCACATAAAAATGGCTTGAAACCAAGAACAATAACATCGGCTTGTTTAACAGCTTCCAAGTTATCTTCACAAGCAGAAACAGAAATTTGATCACCATAAGTTTCACCTAACTTATCGGCAGAAGGTTGATCACCAGTACAACAAATAATCTTACCTGGATAAGGTGCTGGATGAGACTTTAAAATGGCAGAAAGTACGGCACTGCCCATAATTCCAGTACCAAGAATAACAAGAGTGTAGTCCTTTGGTAGAGACATGATTATTTGGTTCTAGTTGTATTTGTGAGTCATGAAAGTCGACAAAAAATATGTATCAAATTTTTTTTTTTAGACTGGGAATGAGTGAGAACTATAATATTTTCATAGAAAACAATTTCACTTACAAATTGAAAACAAAGTTGACATTGTTACTGAACATAGTATTCAAAAGAGTTATTGTTTTTCAAAACAAATGTTTTTATTATTGCTGTGGTTTACATATGTTTTACATAACTTTATTTTTTTAAACAGCTATGAATTATTTGGCACGTTCTTTAATGAGCAGACGAGAAAAGGCGTCAGAATTGTGCATAAAGTATCTTTTACTTGTAACTTCAGGGAATACAGTTGCATATCATAATTTTAAATTAACCTTTGTATTAATCATAGATAAAAGTGTTGATAAAAAATAATTTTTTAGAAAATAATATCATTGTTATTAATAAATACATAACATAATAAGATTGTTTATGAAAAATGATAAAACGAAATATTTCAACAAAACATTTATTTCATACTAATATCATACTTTGGAAACACAACCACGATTGCATAAAAAGTTTTAGATAACTCCTCACTTTTATAATAATTTATATTTACACTTTAAAGGTTTAAGTATCTAACGTGAGACTTGTTAAATACCAGATAAATAATAATGAATGAATATATAATGACATTTCTTTAGTATTTTATTGAAAAAATTTTGATTTTTAATATTGCTGCTTAAATTATGATTGAAGACAATTTTCAGTCTCTTTTTTGTAACTTAGTATGCTGATCGTTCAAGTGTTTCTTAAAATATTAACAATTCAATTAATTAAAGCTTTTATGATAACTACATTTGAGTTTAGTAACTCTCCTTAGCCCTTTTTAAAGAAGGTAAAAAAAATTTAAATGATAACCATTTTGAGAATAACTAATAGATATTTCGACATTAATAAATATGTTATAGGAAAAAAACTACAAGTATATTTAATGGAGAAATTTGATTGTAATAAATTCTGTAAAATTTGTAAAACGCGGATTATTTATTTGCAAGTAGAAAACGTATGTAATAGATCATCATTATACAAACAAATAAAATACATACATTAAACATAAAGTTATTAAGAGGAAAAAGGTGAAAGTTTAGGATCTATTATATTGACAAAATTATTTTTTTAGTATATTTCAAATATATCTTACTCTGAGTATTCTACATTAAACATAAGAATTATTTTGGTCTTATGAACTCTTTTTTTACTAAACAAAAGATTGCTAAGGGTTATAAAAGACCCCAATATGGTAAAATTTTTATTATCCAAAAAACATAAGGAATCAAAATGCGACAATATGTTAGTTGTAAAATACATAAATCTAATATAGCTCACTCAAAACTTTACTTTAGTTGCATGAAGTAATAAAATATAAATATAATATTATCAAGTATTGATATATCTCTTGAAAGAAAAAACTAGAAGTTTACTTGATTGTTGCTTCTTTTAGAAATTAGATTTAAAAAAAAAACACACTGAACTTTTTTTTTTTAACATCTAATAATTTTTATTTTAACATGAAATAATTTTTATTTATCAATTGTGAAACTACAATAGCAAGATCATGGAAGGGTAGCTTACTATTATACAAGCCATGATAACTTTTCACATATCTCAAATCAATTAAATTATCAACAAAGTTACCAAATGTGTTTGTTTTTTTTTTCACAAAAGTAGAGAATCAATTGGTATTTTTAATAACACCAGTTTCCATATAGGTACTAGTTGAGCCATAACCATCAACCCACCTTTTATATGCTGCTTCGCCCTGTTTTTAATACTGCGCTGCCCACTTAACGATCTTGTGGTTAAACTTTGAAACTAGTTGGAACCGAATAGCCCGACATGCATATCCCATAATGCACACTCCAAGATAGTACTTTTGGTTAAAGTATTTAAGATCAGGGAAGTTAACTATCTGCTGATACTTTCCAACAGATTCCACTTTCTTTCTTTCCAAGTAAAAAAGGTAATGTCACCTAGTGGTGAAGCGATGGAAGACCATCAGATTCCAGATCCTGTTGCGTTTGATCCCGAATTATATCTACAAGACTTTGAAAAAGTTTATGATGCTTTAAAAGGTGAAGAAGGTACTGTGTTTAAGAAGTTTAGAAATATTTCTAAAACCTTCTCTCAATTGAACCAAAAACAGATGCAAAAATATGAAATTGATGCTAATGATTTCGATTTACATAAAATCTTAACATTCATGCAAAATAGAAATCATATGTCTGGTATCAAAACAAAAAGAGCAGAGTTGGTTTTTAAGGATTTAACTGTTGTTGGTAGAAACACCTCTGCTTCTTATGTTAAAGATTTCAGTGATATGCTTCAACTCCCATTTGCTTACTTTCTGAACAAGAGAAAGAAAGTGGATCCATCCTCTATTGATTTCAATACAATGCCTAAAACAAGAAAAATTGTTAAAAATTTTACTGGGTTTGCTTCACCAGGTACCATGACTTTGGTTCTAGGAAGACCTGGCTCAGGTTGTTCGACTCTTTTGAAGGTTCTTGCTGGTGAAACAAAAACATATTTGAATGTGGAAGGGGAGCTTTCTTATGGTGGTATTGATAGAGATGTTATGTTTGCTAAGCATAAACAAGAATTGATTTACAATCCAGAATTAGATGTTCATTTCCCTTACCTCACTGTTGAAGAAACGATGATGTTTGCAATTGGTTGTAAAACCCCTTCGATTAGAATTGATAGTGTCAGTCGATATGAATATCAAAAAACCATTAAAGATCTTTACCTTACTCTTTTTGACTTGAAGGGTATTGAAAAGACTTTAGTTGGAGATGATTTTGTTCGAGGTATTTCTGGTGGCCAAAGAAAAAGAGTTTCAATTGCAGAAGCAATGGTTACAAATGGTACCGTTTATTGTTTTGACAATGCAACAAGAGGTTTAGATTCTTCCACTGCATTAGATTTTATTGAAGCGTTGAGAACATCAACTAACGTCACTCAGACCACTTCACTAGTCACCATTTATCAAGCTTCGGAGAAAATATATGAGTTATTTGATTATGTTACTCTTTTATACCTTGGTAGACAAATTTATTTTGGTCCAATACAAAAGGCTTCTGCCTATTTTGAAAATATGGGTTTTATTAGAGGCCCAAGAGACACAACTCCTGAGTTTTTAACTGGTATTACTGATCCTTTAGCAAGAAAATCTAAAGTAGGATTTGATGTTCCCCAAAGCCCTGACGAATTTGAAAAAGCTTGGATGAATTCTTCAGATTATCAAGAAGTACTAAGTGTCGTTGAAAATAAGATCAATACATTAATCGCAGATAATACATCACATGTATTTAGAGAAGTAAGTCAATTAGAAAAGCAAAAGTATTCTCCTTACACGTCTCCATATACCGTTAATTATTTCGAACAATTGAAGTTATGTTGCAAGAGAAGAGCCCAAAATATTATCAATGATAAATATTACACTGTTATTTTGATTGCTTCTGCAGTTATTCAGTCTTTGATTATTGGCTCTATGTTTTACAATACGGCAAACAATACAACTGGTGCATTCTCAAGAGGTGGTGTCATTTTCTTCTCTTGTATGTATTTTTGTATCATGTGTTCTTCTGAAACAAGTGCTCTCTTTAGTGATAAACCAATTTTGAATAAACAATTAGGCTATTCGATGTATCGACCATCAGCTGAATTATTAGCTAAGCAACTTGTTTCTTTTCCTGTCCGTTTTCTTGGGATTGTTTGCTTTTCAATCATCATATATTTCTTATCAAATATGAAATCACAAGCAGGTGCATTTTTTACTTTCTTTTTATTCATTAATCTAGTTGTTATTGCAGTCAATGCCCTTTTCACTTTGTTGGCTTCTTGTATGCCAACATTATCCCTAGCAACTGGTATTAATGGGGTATGTATGCTTGCAATGGTGATGTACTCTTCCTATATGATTCAAAGACCATCCATGTATTGGTGGTTTAAATGGTTCTCATATTGCAACCCTGTTTTATATGCTTTTGAGGCTATGTTAACAACAGAGTTCAATGGGGTCGAGATCCCATGTTCTGAAATTATGTTAGTCCCAAACGGTCCATCATATGCTAATATTACATCAGAGAATCAAGTTTGTGCCTTTATTGGTGCTGCTCAAACTCGAGAGTTGACTGGCACAAATGATGTCAATGGTAATATTTATGTTCTTTTAGCTTTTGATTACTCATATTCTCATACTTGGAGAAACTTAGGTATTTTATTTGCTTTCATTGTTGGCTATTTAGTCATTAATAGCATCCTTGTTGAATTCTATAATCCAATTGCTGCATCATCTGATAAATTAATGTTTATAAAAGGTGCTACAATTCCACAATCTTTATTAGACGTAGTGTTAGAATCTCCTACGGATATTGAAAAGGTTATTACCAAAGAAAAAAAAAATACGGAAGAACTTTACGATTCTATTGAAGAGTCTAAAAGAACAAACACCAATTCTTCTAATGAAAAGCTTGGATCTAGTGATATTTTTATGTGGAGAAATGTAACACATAAAATTACTTATGAAGGGAGTGATCGTAAGTTATTAGATAACGTGCAAGGCTATGTTTTACCTGGTACAATAACTGCTTTGATGGGTGAATCAGGTGCTGGTAAAACTACTTTATTAAATGCTTTATCAAGAAGGTCTGATTTTGGTATAATTACAGGGGACTTTCTTATTAATGGTAAAGCTATTGATCTTTCTTTTGAGAGAAGAACAGGTTACGTTCAACAACAAGATTTACATATAGCTGAGCTTACAGTTCGTGAATCATTGATTTTTTCAGCAAGGTTGAGAAGGCCTTATAGTGTTTCAGATGAAGAAAAGATTGCTTATGTTGATAAGATCATTGAAATCTTAAAAATGGAAGAATATGTTGATTGTATTGCCGGTGAATCCGGCTTTGGTCTAAATGTTGAACAGAGAAAGAAACTTTCTATTGCAACCGAACTTGTTGCAAAACCATCTTTATTGTTATTTTTAGATGAGCCTACGTCTGGGTTAGATTCCCAATCTTCATGGTCTATTGTTCAAGTTATGAAAGAGTTGGCAAATGCTGGCCAAGCGATTTTATGTACTATTCACCAGCCATCAGCTACTTTATTTGAAGAATTTGATCGCTTATTACTTTTAAAAAAGGGTGGCCAAACTGCTTATTTTGGTGATATTGGTGAACATTCTAGTACTTTGATAAACTATTTCCAAGGTGAAGGTGCTAGGATCTGTGAAAAAAAAGAAAATCCTGCTGAGTACATCTTAGACTTGTTGGCCAGTCCGCCACCAAATGGCGAATCTGGTTGGGGTGAAGTTTGGAGTAATTCAGAAGCATGTAGGAAAACAACAGAAGAAATCAATGAGTTAATTGAAAGAACTAGTAAGTTACCACCTTCAGATACAAGTGAATTAAGTGAAAAGTATGCAACGCCATATTTTTATCAACTTCAATTAGTTATTCGTAGAACAGGAACTCAATTTTACAGAAGTACAAATTACTTGACTTCTAAATTTGCGTTGTTTTTAATTGGTGGTTTAGTTACTGGATTCACATTTTGGGATTCAAAACATTCAATTGTTGGTATGCAAAATATAATGTTTGCGTGTTTCCAAGCTATATTGGTGAGTAACCCATTGACGTTGCAAATTCAAGGTAGGGCAATTGATTCTCGAGAATTGTTTGAAGTTCGTGAATCTAAATCAAACACTTTTCACTGGTCTTGTCTTATGATTGCGCAATACTTAAATGAACTTCCTTATTCAATTGCCTTTTCTACTATTTATTTCATTTGCTGGTATTTTCCAATTCAATTAAATAATAGTGCAGAATATTGTGGGTTTTTTTGGTTTACACTATGCTTTTTCTATCAATTATATTACACATCCTTATCTCTCGGTATTGTTTATGCATCTCCAGATTTACCATCTGCTAATGTTATTATGAGTTTGCTATTTAATTTCACAATTGCTTTTACTGGTGTTTGTCAAAAGCCTTCATTAATGCCTGGTTTTTGGAAGTTTATGTGGAGAGTATCTCCGCTTACTTATTTTATTGCCAATATTTTGTCAGTTTCCTTACACGATCGAAAAGTAGAATGTTCTAAAGATGAATACAATTATGTTAATCCACCTTCAAACCAAACTTGCGGTCAATTCTTACAAACCTATTTTGAAACTGCCACTGGTTATGTTGCCAATCCAAATGATAATAGCAATTGCGCTGTTTGCCAATATAGTGTTGGCGATGAATATTTGATTTCTTCAGGTATTTACTTTTCTGACAGATGGAGAAACATTGGATTATTTGTTGTATACATTGTTTTCAACGCTATTGCCATGGTTGCCTTGTATTACTTCTTGAGAATCCGTAAAGCTAGCTTTATCAAAAGTTTGATTAAAAAAGTCGGTAAATTTAGGTTTAAGGCTTGGTAATATTTGTTCTAGGTTCCTTCAATAACATCTGATTCTATTTTTCTTTATTAAGCTCTACTCTTATGTTCTTTTATTAATATTTACTTTATTTTATCTTTTAAAACGTTTTATAACTTTATTATGCTGAGTAATATTTTACGCTAGTTGTTGGAGAAATACTTGAGTATTTTTTTTTCTCTCTAAAAGGGAAAAAAATATTTCAACTTTTCTTTCCTTTGAAAACATAAATTGAATAATCATTTGAGGATGTCATCAAAACAGAACATACCAAAATCGAACAAACTAGATACTTTAATTAATTACAAGGTTAGGATTTTAACAAAAAACAATAGCAGTTTTATTGGCACTTTATTATCATTTGATAATCATATGAATCTTGTTCTTAGTGATTGTGAAGAATTTCGTGCAACAAAGTCACGAAAGGAATTGAAAAGATTTCTTGGATTGATTGTAATTAGGGGTGAGAATGTTATTAGCGTCGTAATGGAGGCTGCTCCTAATCTTGCGACTTTGAAACCTCAATTGAGATTAAATAAAACAAAAGGAACTGCTAGACCGATAATAAAGAAAATTATTAGACCATCAAAAACGGAAACAGTGACCCCAAGTGGTGTCAGCAAACCAAAACATCATTAAAAAAAAGGTAGGTACAGGGAGCTAATTGGTTTTAAAATTATGTAATTTTATTAACGTTTTATTAGAAAAATAGTAAATATAGTATAAATTGTTCTTTTAGTAAAATAGTATTTACAGAATCAAAGGTAAAGAGAAGCGCAAAATACAATATCTCTTTTAATCTTTTCTTGTGCTTCTGTCATCTTGGAATGTAAATCAGAATCACCGATAATCATAGCAGCGTTTTTAACTTGACGACAAATTTCATCAAGGAATGTAATAACACGTACAATAGTACCTTCACTTTCATCAGCATCATTAGCATATGCCATAATCTCTTTAAACGTTTGTCCTCTAGCCCATTCATACACGGTATTGACCAACGCAAACCTATCAATTTCTAAAAACATTGATTCTTCAGAAGTTAATTGAATACCTTTTCCAGTTGCAATTTCCAATTGCTTTTCAACAATTTTACAAATTTTTTCCTTACCTTTTTCAAGACGAGGAGTATATAATGGAGTGAATCCCTCATCACCAGGTTTGTTTTTTTTACCATCAAACACAAAACATGACAATAAGGCAACAATTTCCTCTGATGTAAAATCTCCCAAAAAGTTATCAAAGATAAGTTCTGTTATAATAAGTTCAAAGCCTGAATTAATTTCACAAGCAACACGTCCCTTTAGATTAACAGTTAAATGTTCAGGTTCCACATAGTCTAATTCCTTCAAAACATCTAATCTTCTATTATATTCAGGAAGAAGTTCAAGATTTTCATCACTTAATGTCTGCTTCAAATCATCAATTTGTTGAACAATACTCATTCTTTCGCTAACTTGATTATAATTATCATCATCTTTCATTAGTTTTATTATTGATTCATCAGTAAGTAAAATCTCTAAATCTAATAAAATATCTTTATGCTTCGTTACAAAATCAATCGAACCAGAATCCAAATATTCTCCCCATTTAAATTCATCCCATTTAGATTTTTGTCGTAAAATTGCATTAACTAGATTTGTCAACTGGGAATACACCTCCGGTTCAAAAACACTATTCATCATGATCCTTACCCTCTCATCACTAATAAATTCAATAGTATCCCAATTAATAGAAACCATTTCTAAAGAACGTTGTTTCCATTCAGGACACCATTGTTCAATAAACTGTTTACCAAAAACAGGATTGAAAATTAAATCGTTATTTGTTGCTTTTTTATTAGTTCGGTCTTTACTAATTTTTTTTGCAGATGCTATGGCAACACATAATAGTTTACCACCTCTAAATCCAGGTTTCATAATTAACGCAGGAATAGATCTACCACGGTCATCTCTAAAAATAACCAAACGACCAGGTTTCATTGCCTTGTTGAATTGCGCATTACCTAAAACAGAAAAAATCATCTTTGAATAATTAGTTTTGTAATCATATAACTTGGTAAAGATACTTTCTAAAAGTTCACGTTTCATGCTATCCATTTTTGGTAACGAATGATTGACTTTTAGATTCTTTTCAAGTTTAAGAACCTTCATTTGATGTTCAGGGAGCATAGCCTGAGTACTGTTTTCACTAAATGATCTTTTAATCATTTCCTCAACTCTTAGTGCTTCAATTCTCAATAAGTTCAAGATCATAGAATATGTTAATCTAAATTGAGAACTTAATTTAGTTGGCTTACCTAAACTAACTTCCTTAAATGCAGTTTTATCCAAGGGAAGATTATATGCCATAACCATGACTGTACCAATTTTATCTAGACCTCTACGACCAGCACGACCTGCCATCTGAGTGAACTCACCGGGTAAAAGGTTTCTAAATCCAGTACCATCATGTTTCCTAATTTGTGAAAATATAACAGTCCTTGTTGGTAAATTTAGCCCCATAGCAAACGTTTCAGTTGCAAAAAGAACTTTAACTAAAGATTTTGCAAACAAAATTTCAACAACTTCTTTAACAATAGGTAATAAACCACCATGATGAACAGCAATACCTCTTTTTAACATATCTCTCATTCTAAGTATTTGTGGTAGTTCTCTATCCTCTTTTTTAAGACGAGAAACAGCTTTTTCAATAAACATATGGATTTCTGAAGACTCTTTGCTATTTGAAAAGTTAACACCTGTTAGCGTTTCTGCATATTCTTCACATCTCTTTTTTGAAAAAACAAAAATGACAGCTGGTAATAATGTATTCTTACGCAAGTAATCTACCAACGAAACCCAAGTCTTAGAATTTGGCCCATCCTTTTGAATGAACCTCTTTGCATTTGCAAATCCACCACGACTAACAGCACCAGCTGATCCACCGCGGCCTCCACGTCCACCACGCGCACCACCACGTCCACCACGGGTGCCTATTTGCTGACCTTTTTGTTGATTATCCTGAGTTACTGATTTCTTTTTGCTTTCTAATTTGGCAACGTGATCTGAAAATCCTTTTTCAAGGAATTTTCTATCAGCAGTAACAAGTTTATAAGGCGTATCCTTTGCAAAAGTAAAAATTTCTAATGGAACAGGTCTTTTTGGAGTTGAAATCACATAAATATCCTTTTGTTTAGTTCTACCAACCCAAGAGGCAAACTCATAAGTATTTGGAACAGTTGCCGACAAAAGAATAATCTTTACGTGCTCAGGTAACATAATGATAACTTCTTCCCAAACAACACCACGATCAACATCATTCACATAATGAACTTCATCAAAAATAACAAATTCAACATCTCTAATAATATCAGAGCCACGATAAAGCATCGATCGAAGAATTTCAGTTGTCATGATTAAACAATTAGCATCTGGGTTTATTTGCACATCACCTGTAATAACACCAACATCAATATTATCGAATGTATGCTTAAAATCTCTGAATTTTTGATTTGATAAGGCCTTGATTGGTGAAGTATAAATCGCCTTTGTCATATTCTTATTAGCCATTGCTATAGCATATTCAGCAACTACCGTTTTACCAGCAGATGTATGCGCAGCAATAAAAACAGAATCACCTTGTTCTAGATGATAAATAGCTTCTTGTTGAAAAATGTCAAGTTTAAAAGGCCAAGTTCTTGCGGGATTTGGAATAAGTTCATCAAAGTTTTCAATTTCATGATCAAGTTCGACAATATGAGCCCATTCTTTCTTTTTATCCTTTTTGCTAAGTGAAGAAGAAGTAATGTTTCTAATAGGTTTAATCAACGAATTGGCTGGAATAAGTTCATTAATCTCATCATCATCATTATCATTTAAAATAAAATCTTTTGCAAAATCATCATTATCTATCTTATCAGTTTCAGATTCTTCAATATTATCACTAGCTTCAAAGGATTGTAATATATCATCATCTTCAATGGATTCTAACTCAACTGTTTTGAGTTGCTTCTTAGTTTCTTCCTCTTCACTGGGATTTGAATTCAATTTTAAACCTCTTGTAAATCCATTTGGAATGTCAAATAAACCCATATGATCCTTATGTAAATGTCTTGAAGCGTCTGTTGTATTTTTTTTTAAAGAACTGACAATTCCACCAGGTTGAAATGGTAAATTTTCTGTTGTACCCATTTTATTACGTCCAACTGATGCATATTGACGACTTAGACTCATTGATGCACCCATAGTAGCATCAATTGAAGAAGAATCAAACTTTTCTTCAACACCAACTATATCACCATTGATACCACTTCTTTTGAATCTCATGGACGTTCTATTAATCAATGGTGGTAAATCAATTAAACGTTGTTGAATGTTTTGTAATTGCTCATCTGAAACTGTTGGAAGAGCTTGAAGTTCATTTAAAAGCTCCCAAGGTAATTCTGCAGTTGGTGTTAAATATCTCTCTTTTAGACTATCATCATCAACGTCTAATACAACCATAATGATTAATTCTAAGTCTAGTGTTAGTCTCTTACGTTAAAAAAATTAGTGCTTATAATTTTTCTTTCTCTGATTGCCTTCTTTTGCGACGCGTCTGTCATTTTCAAATTCTGAGCATTTGGCATAACACATACACTACCCAGTACACATCATGTGTGCCCTCCTATTTTTTACGGAGACAACCCCCGGAGTTTTTTGCCTTTTTCTTCCGTTAGAGTTTTCCTTCAGTATATTTTTGTGAATCGTGTCCCCATTATTTCTTGAGACGAAGATTGACAAGCTTAAAAAATAAGTGATCGAAAGACTTTTGAAAATTGAAGGTTTTCTTAGAAGATAAAAAGGAAGATTGTAAAAAGAAATGCCGCCATATATTCTGCCGGATGCTCCGTTGAGATTATGTGTTGTTCTCGTTGGTGTGCCAGCCAGAGGGAAGTCATTCATTGCTCATAAATTGGTGCGTTATTTCTCATGGTTATCCATATCAACTAAATCATTTAATTTTACTTCAAAGTTCACTGAAAAGCGTTTAGAAAGTGAATTGACCATTGATGAAGTTAATGAAGCTACAAACTCATCATTAGATGATATTATTGATTGGTTAAACATAAATCAAGAATTACCAGCTGTTGCTATTTATGATGCGCCTAACGTATCTCTTAGAGATAGAGAATTAGTTCAAAGTCGATTAATTGAACAAAATGTTGAAACAGTGTTCCTAGAGTCATTTTGTGATGATAAGTATTTAATTAATGAAAACTTCTTGTTACAAGACAAAGAAAATACCATTAATCATGAATTTCTTGCAAAATACTATGAACCTTTATCATTGGAAACTTCAAAAGATTTGTCATTCATCAAATTAATTAACTTTTCATCACAAATTCTATTAAATAATATTGATTCCTATTTAAAATCAAGAATTGTCTATTATATTATGAATCTCCATGTTAAACCTCGTTACATCTGGTTATCACGGCATGGTGAGTCTATGTATAATTTGGAAGGAAAAATTGGTGGTGACGCTTCTCTATCTCCAAGAGGTCTGAAATATGCTAAGAAATTACAAGACTTAACGAAGGCTTATATACCAAATCCTGAAAAACTTCAAGTTTGGACTTCAACTCTAACACGAACAAAAGAAACTTCTCAATATTTGCCTTATCCGAAAAAATCTTGGAAGGCACTTGATGAATTAGATGCCGGATCATGTGATGGTTTGACTTATGAAGAAATAGCTGAAAAATTCCCCGATGATTTTAAAGCTCGTGATGATAATAAGTTTGAATATCGTTACCCAGGTGGTGAATCTTATAGAGATGTTATTACCAGATTAGAGCCTATTATTATGGCTTTAGAAAATCAAGAAAATGTCTTTGTTATTACTCATCAAGCTGTTTTAAGATGTATTTATGCATATTTCATGAATGTTCATCAAGAGGAAAGTCCTTGGATGAGTATTCCCTTACATACTCTCATTCGATTAGAAATTGGTGCTTATGGTACTCAAGTTACTAGAATTAAAGCTGATATTCCTGCCGTTTCAACATATAAAGAAAAGGGTACTAGCAAACTTGGTGAAAGTAAAGATGGTAAAAATTATCTTGCTGGTGAAGTTATCAGTGGTTCGACTTGAAGTTGTCATCTATTTATTTAAAATTAAACTTATATAGCGGGTTACATTATGCTTTTTTAAATCAAAGCCAAAGCAGCGACAACAATGAATATGAAAGAGAATTATGAATCTGCTCTTTTTATATACCTGAATTTTTAAAAATGCAAAAAATATACACAGCCACATATATACCAGATATAAATATAGTTTATTAGAGTATAAATCTTTTCTTTATTAATTATCTTTATTGAGGGAATGTATTTAATGTTGTAAATGCTGATGTTAATATATTAAAAAAAAGTATAAAGTATAAAATTCATGCCAGTTGTTCTACAGTAGCGGAAGCAAATAATTTAGTCTCCTTCTTTATCCTTAACAATTCTTCTAATTTCCTAAAAATATCATCTCCGTACCAATCATACGAAAACCAATAATTGACATTATCAAAAGGAAGTGCAAGCTCTTCTCCGGACAATTTCAGTTTACCTCTGCCAAATTCCTTTTTCAATTTTGATTTCCAAAGCCTTAAATATATGGCAATGTAAAACTTTAATGTCCATTTACCATTCAATTTCACTTCTTTACAGGTAAAAGAAGCCAGAACAAATATAATAAATGTGCAAATAATTTCGAAAGCTATTATATGAACAATTTCTAATCCAACATGTGTACTTGAGCTAGAGTTGATCATAGACAAATATCCAAAGCCATAAAGAAAACCAATTGTATTCATTAAGAGCAAAACTAGAAGAATTCCAATAATTGGTCCCCAATGATAAAAATTAATTGCAAAATCGTAACCCAATTGATCATCAATTTCCTTCAAAAACACCAAATTTTCTTTTCTAAATATGTAGGTATTTTCAGAATCTAGAAATTCATTGTATGAAAGATCTAACATTTCAATCAGTGGGGAGTTTTGTGATCTATTGATTAAGTCAATTTGGACATTTGATGAGTGAAAATGGTCAGGACGCACTGTTAATGCATCTAAATACTGTTCGACCTTCTGAATTTCCATTTTCTTGTTATCTATAGGTGTTTGAGATATATTTGCGCTAAAAATGTTATAATCATTATCTTTCAAATTAAAGTCAAATTGAATATCAGTCTGCTCATGCTTTATTGCTTCTTTGAATGCATTTGAATTACAATCATTGCGATATTTTATTTCTTCAAAATCGTGCTCAGCAGTACCAATCGATCGCCATTCGAAACATTCTTGATGCCATTTTTTTTTGGATACAAGTGAGTTACTTTCTAAATTATCATAAATGATGTCATTATTAACTTTATTTGGATGATATAAATTCGATGATGTTGCAAGGTATTCAAAATCGGGAAAATTGCTTTCCTCTTTTGTACAAAGTGCCCCATCACTAATCATTTGATCATCGTTTGCATTTAAGAAAAAATACTTTTTACGTTTTGATGTGCTGTTTTTGGTATTGAAAAAGATACTTTTATTGTCTTTAGTGCAATTGACTCTGGATATGGAGGCGTTTCCTGTGGTTTCACCTGAAGCTTTTGTTGCTTCATACTTTGCGTCTGGGAAGGAATGTGGTGATGGAAACTCAGAAATTCTTCCAAGTTTGTCCAAGATGCTGGAGATGGTTTCAAAGTTATTAAGCTGTGACTTTGCTGAATCGATTGTACTGGAACCTGTGGAGCTTCTTGATTGCCTTTCACCATTTGACTTGGTAACTGATTTTTCCAATATAAGGTATTTGGTGCATTTGGGATTGGTATATGACCTCTCAACACTCTTGGTTTTTGGTGATTTTGTTTTCTTTTCAATCTTTGCTTTTCCAAATACTTTTCGAACTTCTGTTTTCTTCTTTCCATTTCCTTCGTCTTTTTCAGCTTTCGTTCGGCCTTTTTTTGAAGTTTCAATTCCGTTCTTTTCCTCAGAAGAATCCTTTTTTTTATCCATTTTTTTTGTCTCTTCCTGTATTTTTTTGTCTCCACTGATGTAGTATGAGGGTTCTGAAATTGAGTTACTTCTATTTCTTCTTTTTTCAAAGTTTGAAAGGCTTCTGTTTGGTTCTCTTCGATAGGTAAATATGTTAAAGGTTCCATTTTTTCCATTTTCAAGATCCATTTCTCCACAAAGGACTGAACTTTAATATTTAAAGATAAGCTACTAGTTGTATGGTACCTTCTTATCAAAATATATTCAACTAAATGTAGTATCCGAATGACTCCTAATGTAACTAAAATTTGACTTTTTTGTGTAGAAAAAAATTGCATTCAATAAACACAGAATCTTTCTTCTTTTCTATACTATATATAAAAAAAAACTGTAATAGCAAAGATAACAAAGACACAAAGAGAACACAAAGACCTGACTTGCTATTTTATAGAAAGAATGCAAAGACGAAAGAGGCAACAAACGCGGATAGCTAACAGAAAACATTTATATTTATTTTTTAAGCCCAACTCCGGCTCACGTGACCTTCTCCGAAGTTTTTCTCTTAAATATTGAATATCTATATACCTATTTACAAATAAATAAAAATGAAAAATTATTTCATGACAGCAATCATTTTCTCTTTTAAAAGATTTTTGACAGATCTCCATAAGATTTTAACTTCCTCTGATTTTGGCCAACCAGAACCTGCCCAACGAATTTTGTAGTTTGAATCAATAACGTAGACATAACCAGAGTAACCATTTGTTAAAAGTAGCTTTTCACGGTCATCTCTAGATAAAACAGAATCTCTCATTGCAATAAGATACTTATCGTGTTGTGACTTTGGACGTGTTGCTTGAACTTTGGAAGGCGTAACAAATGTGTGAACAAAATGTTTCGAAACATTTTCACTAAGAATAATTTCAACGATTTGTGCATTTGGATATTCTTGTTCGAAAACTTGTATACCAGAATCACTGAAATAATTGTCTTCAGAGTTAGGAATTTTAAAGTAATCGCTAGTCATTTCAAATCCAGCATCGGTTGAATATATACGTAAAATAGTAATTTTTGATTGATCTAAGACATCTAATAAATCAACTCTTTTACCAGTAAGGGTCTTTGCTCTAAAATTTGGAAAATAAAGAGCTTTATCAGCACGAAAATAAGAAGGAGGAGATTCAAATAAACGTCCCTTAGTTTTTGTATAAACATGGAAATCATACATACCACCATAGGCTAAATCCTTCTGAATAGCAGCAACTCTTGTACGCCTTGTAATACCATCAAAATAAAAATTCCAGAGCCTCTTTGGTAAATTTAAATTTTCCCATGTAAAAATAGGAGATGTTTTCTTTTCAAGTATACGCTTTGGACGTTCTGTAAATCCAAATGGCTTTTGAATTTGGAAATACATATGAGGTTTTGGCACAATTTTGGCCATATTTTGACCTAGATTTCCAAAAAAACCAGCATTTCTAACAAAAACTTTTGTGTTAATAAGTTTAAAATTGCCACGAGTTAGTGTATATTGATTCATATGCTTTTTTTGGAATATTTTGACAATTCTTTAAATCCTGAAAAAATAAAAATTTATTAAAGTGTTGATGATTTTTTTTTATATATATTTTTCTGCAATTAGTGAGGAGATTACACTTGGGGCACAACGAAATTCTTTTTATATAAAAAAAAATGGCTATTAGGACGTTGTTTCCAGGTAAGGGGAAAAACAAATCAAAGAAAAAAGACTCCGGTGATGGAGCTAGCGTAAGATCGGATTTGACTGCGGACCAAGAACCCCAACAAGACAATAAGTCATTTCAATATTCATATAATTCTAATTCATCATCTTTATTTTCGTCAAAAAGGACAATGACGACAGGTAATTCATCACAACAAACATCTTCATTGTCATACTCAAAACACAATTTTAATTCTTTGTCTGATACTACAGGGTTTACATCTGTTGGTAGACCATTAATGGTTTTACGTGAAGACGAAGAAGAAGATGAAATGGATCTTACTCCAACTATTGGAACCAGTATAGGACACACAACATCCAATAAAACCAGGAAAACTGCAAGATCGTCTTTGTTAGATGATGAATCTATGGTTTCAACGGAACAATCAAATCAAAGTGCTAATTCAATAACTAGCGGATCAAGTGAAATTGAGTTTATTGAATTTGTTAAAAAGAAGTTGAATCAACTAGCAAACTCAATGTCTATTATATTAATTCAAGTAATGCAATCGGTTTTGAGTTTAACAAAGGCGGCTATCAGCATTAGTGATTCTATATTTCAAGTTAAAAGTTCAATTTCTCAACATAAATATTCATCATTAATTCAATCAAGACAATTTACTACATCTAATACAGTTGGATTGAGGAAGATAGTCAAACACATATTACATTTATGGGATAATATATTAACTACAGACGTTTATGACAAATCTAAGGCCTTAATTATTAAAAATTTTTATGACCTATTAACAGTTTTAAAGTTAGTTTCAAAGCCACCAACAGGGGAATTAACTAATTTTTTAACATTTTTAAGCCCCAAGTTATTTGCAATGGGCTCCAATGAGTTAACTTCAAATCCTGAATCACCCTCAGCAAAGATAGTTAATAGTATCATGTCATCTTTACTATCAAAGGAAAAGGAAAGTTTATTTAATGATCAAGAGGGATCATTTGTTGCACCAGTACTAAGGGGGTTTCAAACACCCGATTTATCAGTCGTAACGTTCATATTTGGATTCCCTGAGTTAAATAGAGAACATCATGATGTTATTAAATTTTTTTCAAGACAAGCAGAAGAGATCCATTTTTTTGGACAAAAGAATTCTATACTAACGGCATCGATTAGAACACCATTTAGATCACTAGAAAATGAACAAAAGTATATACCAATATCAATGTCAATTTCAACAAACAATGCAATGACGACATCAGGTACATTTGGAGGATATATTTACCCAAAAGTTCCAGCACAAACAACAAGTAGATTAGAAAAATATAAAGGACAAGTATTTGGAATGACATGCTCACATGTTGTTTTATCAGAAAGTGATATCGGTAGTAAAGATGAACTAATGGATCATCCAAACGTTTCAGTTCCTTCGCCTGTTTTGATTA